>CM076578.1:201113074-201223786 GCA_034641835.2 Pinus albicaulis | reverse complement strand
AGAACAATTTTGTTTGATCCCATCTTATAAAATTTGTGTTGGTTTTCTTTGATAGTACACATATTAAAATCCCGCTTAATAAAGAGACAAAATTGTTGTGCTTTCGGAACCTGACCCGAGGATTGGACATGAGTTAACAAACAAAAGGATAGCGGAACCAGACATGCACCCGTGGTCAATTCCTCTACCAAAACCACGAGCGGAATCACAAAAGCGGGTTGCCCATATTGCACCGCTTTTGCGGAGTAGGCGGTATTTCCTATTCGCGAGCGATTCCATAGGGAATGCGACACGTGGCGAAGTGACCCCGGCAAACAACCGTTTAACCCACGCCATCGCACGTTAAAGCCCGACGTTGGAAGCCGAGCGAAATTGCCAAGATTCGTTGATTTGGAGAAGGGCCATCGGACGGTGGTCGCACGTTGAACTTGCCCGGAGGTTAACTAAGGTGTGCGGAGGATAGCCAAGTACGATATGAGTGTTTGATTGGTTATTGATATATATAGGTGGGGCCGGAGTATAATGAAATTGTTTAATTAAACGATTGGCGGATAATTAGCATAAGTCTGGAGCGTGATTGTTGTAAGGCTAGGTGGTGAAATATAGAGCCGAAAGTTCATTACAAGTTATTTATTTAAAAAGAAACGTGGAGTATAAATACAAAGTGTTGAAAGTTAAAAATTGGTTATAACGATTGGAGATAATATAAAGTCGGGAATATAAATTAAAGTCCAACCATTGTGGATAGTATTTATTTATCAAATTCTACGAATTTGATAAATAAACCCGAAGAAAGAAGAAGTCAATTAAGACTCAGGCTGGAGGAAAAGAACGGGGTACACCAAGGCAAAATGCTGACAGAGTGATTGTAGACACACCGACTCTCCTTGGGGGTCCAATTTCAGTTTTGTTGCGTCACACGATGATCTCTCTTCTCTGGCATTTACTTGTATTGAAGATCACTATTCTAGGAATAAGGAGTTATTTTCTCCAAAAATAACCCTAGCCAAACATTGACAATGCATCAAGGATATCTTTCTATGCTTCATAAGTACATATGTTCTACTTCTAAATCGTGTCTTGGAAGTGGTTGTTTTGCTGGAAATTATTCACCAGTTGGTTTCATACCAAAGTCTTTTTCACATTTTTAGCATCCAATACATGAAAAAGATAATGGTTTAAAACAACATAAATATTTGAAATTTTGCAAGAATTGTCTAGCACACTTTGAATATGAATTTTGAAGTCAAGTGCATGATGCTGTATAGGATCAAGTGTCATTTTGAATACCAAATGTTTCACAAAAAGCTTCTCAACATGCTACCCTGCAGTAAGGATTAAATGACAATATTGCATCAACTATTTCCATAATAAAAGTGCACCTCGGCCATAAGACTAAACAACTACAAATGTTGTAGATCTAACAAGACCACACAATCAAATTTATTCCACAAGGCCAATACTGTATGAAAAATGAAAATGAGTTTGCAACCAAAAATACCTTAGGCAACTAATTCAATTAGATACACCAAACCATCAGCAAAAAGGAAAACCAGCCTACTCAAAAGGCAAGCGTTTACCTCCTTTGACAAAATTTTGAGTTCCGAAACAAGGGCCTTTATTGTCTTGTCAATGCCCCTAGTATTTTGAATGGGGTTTGCACCTGCTGCAACAACCTAAACAAAAAGGTTTCATTTCAAATTATTTTCCACAGATTTAAGATACAACCATTGTCAGTTTTGTATTTCCTAACAAGCTCATAAATTTTGACAAAAGAACCAAAATTATTTAATACCTGATAGCAATTTTTTCACTCAAAAATTATCTTAGACTCAATAAACCCAACCCAAAACTAGAAAACCAAACACCATAAGACCCTACAAAAATGAATAGATGATCTTAATCCAGTACCATCGACAAAAATTTACCTTTACACCCTCACTTATTAAACCCTGCGCTGTTGAATTTTAACTTCAACTGCTGCAGCAGAAGGACGAATGCAGCAGCAACATTTTTGTTTGGAGGTTGCTTGCATGCCATCCAGAAATTTAATTCAGCATTTAAAATCCCTGCAAGTTTTTTTTCTATACGGCCACAGCCATATTTCTGTACAGGATTGTATTTAAACACAACAGCCATCATTAACGCAATTCACCAACCAGAAATTAAACAAACATAAATTTACCTGAAATTTTTGTAAATTCAAAAGGAGGACACGTGGAGCATTAATATTGGATCGCGTGAAATTGAAGGGAATCTGAAAACCTGAAAACCGGACCCAAATTTTTTATAGGGCACATTGGATTGAGAATTCGAGTTAAAATTAGGCAGACGTCAGCATCCCATTTTGGAACACGAATTTGGTTTGAAATTCAATCTATTTAGACTTTTGAAGTCCGATGGAAAGGGTTCTTTAATGTTTTGATAGTTTAATATATACATATGTTATATATATATCATATGCGAAATGAAAGGTGGGCCATAGAATTTAGTTTTAATTTTATTTTTTTTAAAAGAGGGTTTATTATAATATGTTTTATATGTTCCGGCATATAAAAATAAAAGGTCGAAAAAGCTTGGTAGTTTTTTTATAGACAGTACGTAAATTTTTTATTACATAGCAGTGTGTAAAAAGTGAAAAACTGAGTGTAACTTTTTAAGTGTGTATGCACAGCAGTGCGAAAGGGAAAAACACAGCAGAGTGTCTTAGAGACAGAGTATGTTTGTTTTGAACAGACTGTGAGTTGGTTTTATGCACTGCGTTTTGTAGCAGTCATAATTTTGTAATCCCTCTCAGTGAGGAAGTAGTGTAATAGTTTTTTTTTGAGTTATTGAAGGGAATAGAAGTTTGTTTTCAAAGTATTGAAACTTTGTCTCCTGTCAAAGAAATTTTTATTTTCTGTGTGTTAGAGGAAGGGATATTTATGGGTGGTTCTTATGAATCAACCAACCATTCAGAACATGCTCATCAATCCAAACCATAAGTATTATGTGACAATATTCAAGCAGGCACTGAATCGGATTTCCGAAGCTATGTTAGAGAAACCCTAAACTCTCACTGAAAATAGGTGAAATGTGGCACCACTCAGAGATTGACATGTGCCAATTGGTACAAGTGGTAGAAAATTGGCATGCTCAAACAACGAGGTGATGCGGGAATGACATGAGGGATAAAATATCAGAAAAGCCCCAAATCTGGAGAACTAAAGCTCATCACCAACTTGAGATTGACAACTTTACATGATGTAACCTATGAAATCGTAAATGGAGAAATCATAGTAACAATAAAGTAACCTATGTAACAATAAAGTCGAATTCATCCTGGGAGTGGTAATGGGAGAAATCATAGTGAACAACAGGAAACATGCATAGTTTCTTACAATCAAATAGATGAAAAAACACATACAAAAACCTAGATAATAATCGTGAACAAGCTTAATATTGAATTATGAACTGTAAAGGAACTTACAAAATGTGACATTACGAACCTGGTCAAGCGCACAAGAAAAAATATCCTGGACATGACCCTGGTTGAAAAGTTGTATTGCTCATGATGCAAGAGGATTTGTACCTGCACTGCCAAGTCAATCAAAATCCATCATTATCTATACAATAAATACAAGTAATTGATGTAGTATTTTTTACTCTAAGATGCATTCTTATGATAATGTTAGAACATATGTTGAAAATGTCAAAACATACCTGAATAAGCTCCTCTTCGTTTCAAGAGCAATTTATTGGAGTCGCATGAACTTGGAACAAGCCTCCCACGATCTGAAAGAGTAGCAACTAAGTCAACAGTGACTTTTTTGTTGCTACGCTGGATCAAGGGAGGTTTGCTCCAAGATTAAATCGCTCCAATAAATTATTCTCTACTAAACAGGGCCAACCACGTGAAGGTGGAAGCTCTTATGCCCCCCCCCGCTCACATCACTCTCAATTCCCCAATACCCAATCTATATTTCATTTTTTACTTTCATGAGCATAAAAAAAAATATTCAATAACTAATAAAAAAGAAATTCAACAAAAAATACACAAGGAAACATTGCAATTAATGCTTGACATAAAAATAGTATGATAAATGAGTTTTTTATATAATGCAAAAAACATTCCAAGTATGGTAACGTTTGTCTTATAATAATACAATATTTTACATTGTCAAATTTTCTTTTTCTTATTCCTATTTTTAAAGCTCCTAATTACATCATCAATATCATCGTGCTCTACTCCTGTTTCGTGCCTTTCAACCCGCACTGCTGACCTAGTTGCGTATTCACGATGTCTGGGCTCATCCAGTGACGGGGCATCGCCTACAAAAACAGATAATATTAAATTTTAATTGTCAGTTTTTAAATATCATTGAACTAGTTCGTTAATATTAATAAAAAAAATTTCAATGAGATTATTTATCTGGTGCACCAATTATCGCCGCTGACCTAGTTGCATTGTCACGATGTCTGGTCTCATCCAGTGATGGGGCATCGCCTCCAAAAACATATAATATTAAATTTTAATTATCAGTTTTTAAATATCATTGAACTAGTTCGGTAATATTAATAAAAAAAATTGCAATGAGATTATTTACCTGGTGCACCAGTTGTCGCCGTTGGGACTGTTGCCCTGTCTTCCTCTCTAGTGGTAAGATCCTCAAGGGAAACATTCTCTGTCATTTAAACAAAAAGCGTTATAAGGACAACCATCAAGGTATAATTAGAAAAAATTATAAGTGGAAATTAATTACCGTCACGGCCCTCACTGATAGCAGCATTGTCGGCCTGGTCCCCACTACAATGATCAGGTTGCACGAGAGGATCATCTACATCTGGCTCTAAAACTAGGTTATTTACCTCGTCGGTAGTGTTGCTCCCCTGATTTAAACAAAGTTGTTAGACATTAAATTTATGGACGAAAACAAAAATATTGAAAGGTTAATGTTTTACCTTATTAGGCATTCTAGATCTTGGGACCTGCCCCAAGCTTCTGCGACGTTCAACTACAACTTGATAGCCAAAACGGAAAGCGATATTTTTATCTTCCTCTGTAGTTTCTGTTCCGAAGTCATCACCCTACATTACATATGATTGTGTATTTTTAATCATATTTGATAGGATTACAAAAACGTTGGAAGACGATACATTTAATTACAAGATGTTTAGCTACTTTATTACAATTCTTGCGGCTAATTTCAAGTAGCTGCCCTGGCCTAGCTTGTGATGGCCCTTTTTTTCAATCCTAGCTTTGGTTGCCTTTGAGGTGTCAGGCAACCTAGCATCAAAATATTGAAGTTAGATATGACGTAGCACACTTTTATTTTAGACATAAAGAAAATTAAAGCTATTGAATTAAAGTTGTAATTTACCTTGCGGGTCCAGTTGGCATTTTTCCTTCTTTCTTTGCCCTTTTCTCTTTTCCGTCATGGATGAGTGCTCTCCACTCACTCTCTGAAACTGCGGGAGGACGCTCATATCTAGGGTTAAATTGCAATTGCGTCCTATAAGTGTCCCTAGTATATTTCAAATATTTGCCGGCTACCTGAGCCACCGCTTTTCTGTCAAATGTGCCGACACCAAAAAGGGCTTCTAGATAATCTAGAAGTTCTTTTTTCAGGTTGGAATTCTGGGAATTCCACCCTGTACGTATGGTTGGGCCAAAATTACCAACGCATGGCTCTCCAGAATCCTGTAGAACTCATTGTTTCCTACACAGAATAAAACCAAAAGAAAAAGAAGATATTATCATTAATTTAAAAATAAAAATCATGATAAATATGTTTTAGATAAAGTACATGAAATAGTTAAAATATTAAAATTTACCTGGGAGTTGTACATTCTTTATAGGGACACCTTCATCGTTCACCAACAACGTGCCATTAATGGTCCCTGTGGAGCTGACACGTGTAGCTCCAGGAAACGCAATAATGTAGCTGGCCATATCAGCCTCATCATTGCCAACACGTTCAGCAGTTGGCTGGGTGTCAGCTTGGGCGGGGTGTGTTTCTTGGCTAGCACCTAAAGGAGTAGAAGGTGTACGAGAGGGTTGTTGGGCAATCTCTTGCCCTTGTGTCCCACTACCACCAACACTGGGTTCAGCAAATGCCAGAAAACGCTACATACAAAAGAAATTTTTGTTAGTTTAGTCAATGTAAAAATTAAAAATCAAACTATCACAATTCATCTCATGCAGAACAAAAAAAATATCCTTTTGAATTTTTATTATTACCTGATATCTATTTATCTGCCTCATAAGATGTTGTATCCTCTCTTCTGTTTCAGGTGTTTGAGGCGCGTCTATCAAAGCATTAAATTTCGACCTTGCATCTCGTGCCTTTTTTTGCAACAAGAACACTGGAGATAGGGATGAAGAAAGATCTTCCTCAAAGAGGGAATCATCAGGCGTACCATGGCCAGGTGTCTGCATATTTGAACAAAATTAATATTATTTCAATTATGTAAATATCTAAAATACCTAAAGATAGAGCAATGCAGGCACTTTACATGTTCTTCCGCTGGCCTCTTTCCGCGATCATCCCGTCTCGGGGTTGTTCCTGCACTGCTCTGATCAGTCTGCCACATTGAAATAAAATTATAAATGTAAAAACTTGAAAACAATATCTAACTTGGAAACACAAAATGAAAACTGAAATAATTTCTAATAAGACACCGGAAGACAGAGTTAGAGTTTCAAATATGCCTTGCATTGAATTCAGTCCTAGAAACATGTCATTGCACATTAAGGCACCCAAACATTCAATCCACGAATGATATATTTAAGTAGGCTTCTCCTATTCTGGGAAAACACCATACCTATAATGCATTCACTTGCATGTATAAAGGAAAAGGAAAACATGTTTTCATACAACGGTGACAAAGGCATCTTGGGGAAAGGTATCTTCACTTTTTATTTATGTTGTTCACCCACACCACTCTCGTGTTTTCACTAATCCTGTTTTGTCATTTTTGGATTCAAATTAAGTTAAGACCTTAAGTATTTTTTGACCTTTCGGTGTAGTTTTTATAAGTGGCATGTATGGATTTTCCATTAATTCTGCACTTTTTCTCTTCATGCGCATGTTTCCCTGGAAATCAAATGCATGATTTAGTCCCATACATTTAACAAGTTGTTGGATCAACTCCATAGGAATATCATGTTTCCTATTAAATCAAAATTTATCTCAGTTAGGGTAGGTAGGAAGGTTTTCCCTTTGTATTAATAGGGCACTTCTAGCTTGCATTTTTATTATATCTTTCAAATTTAGTGTCGTTTCAATTAGGGCATGATTTTTTGCAACTTTCAAGGTGAGAATGAACAAAGAAAATTTTTTGTGATGGATGACTGTATATGACTCCATGGCCAGAGGAAAAGGCACTAATATACTTCTTAAAATATCTATAGTTCTCATTCACCTCATACGAAGATGGTCCCTGATTTTGAGCCAAATGTTGCAGCAAAAAGTTCCCCCCCTCCATAATTTGATATTCAATGGAAATTTCTTAAATTGATGATGGGGCAAGATTATGGAACATTGGCACATACATATGTAATGGAATTCCAAGATCATGATATATGTTTGCATATGTTTATGGCAATGTTCCACCAAGTCCCCTGGAGGTGGGAGCGAGGGGACGAGGGAGCGTGGGAGCGGCCTATGCAAAAGCTCCCTACCAATTTTCAGGAAACGTGGGGGGACGTCGGGGGTCATAAAAATTATAAAATTTAATATTTAAAATGTAACTATATTTTTGCAAGGAATGTATATACAGTCATCATACACTTGCATCATGAAAGATAAATCATAAATGATAAAATTACAAATCGATGAATGATGAATCATATAATTGAAACAAATTTAAAAGTTAAAGTTAAAACATACATCATACAATCATGCATGTAAGTTTGTAAGTTTGTAACTATATAATCATTAATGTAACTACTAACAATGTACAATGAAAATAAAGTTTAAGATATCATATGACATATTATATCAAGATTCAAAATAGAGTTTAAATTGAAGTTTACAACTCAAGTCTGAAACATAAAACTTAAATGAAAATAAGTTATGTCTGAAACATAAAAAATAAAACATAACATATGAATATCAAATGATATCATCATACTGATAAATGAGCATAAATGCTCAAGTTAATGCCCCACTAGTCTCTGCATCCAACTTCTGCACGAATATATCAAGATCAACCATGTCACCATCTGAATTAGAATCACTTGGATTCTCAAATATGCTAAGTGGCACATCAACTTTTAACACGAAACCATAAACTAAAAGGGGCGGTGAGGGGACGTGAGGGAGCGTGAGGGAAACATCCCCTAGAAGTCCCCAAGACCCCGGAGCGCGAGGGGGCGAGGAATCTAGACCCCTAGGTGGGGGGGCGAGACCCCGTGTAACACTGGTTTATGGAGGTGGTGGAGCAAAAAGAGCTCAAATAGAGCTGAAATTTTTCACATAAAAAGGACTGTGGGCTTGACTAATGGTTCCATTTAAAAAATGATATCTAGACAGAGAATAAGTGTAGCATGCAAACATGCATTGAAAATCCATCCGAGTTTGCATTGTATTACTTATGATGGATTCAAATTTGGGTTTCAAAATGCCAGGTTATGGCATGATTTTGTCGAGAAACCCTTAGTTGGATTCTCATGTTGGTTTAATTTATATTTTGAGTTTGTTTTGCAATCTTTGGGTGATAGTAACTCATGAACTAGGTTACCAATGTGTAACAATCATATTTCAAGAATAAAGTTGTGATTTTTTTATATTATTATTATTATCTATTAGCTACCAGTATTGACACCTAATGCCTGGAATTTTGACATCTTGATAGCATGGATAATTTCGAAAATGTTTCTAGTAATGTTAACATAATAACTATCATTACGTGTCTTCATTTTTTTCACCATAATAGACCTGTGATATGGACTCATCACACAACTTCATATGCTATGTCCCAACAAGTTCAAACTGGTTGAACCTACCTCATAGTGTGGTTATTAAGGACAAGTTGCTTGATATATAACTCGATAACATAGACCACATTGCATTTCTAAAAAGAATCCTCAAGTGTCAAAAAAACTTCACAATATGTTCTACTATAAAGCCTTTTGGGATACCTGAAATAATATATGTATCATTGATGACTTTTAAAGTATGACAAGATCCACAGGGAAAGGAAATCAATGGAAGAGTGATCCACCAATGAGAGCCTAGAATTTAGCATCAGATGAGTTAGAGTCTAGGAAATTGAAACCCTATAATTTTAATTAGTGATGAAGGACATCACATAGGTAATTATATTTTCATGTAGAATAATCTGTTAATTCAAATTTAAACTACATAATATGAAAGGCATACCATAAATTTTTCCACGTAAGTCCAAGCAACCTATAAAAAGGGAAAACCTTCTTTTTCCATGGGAAATAATTTACCTTTCCTTTTTCAAGACAATCTAAATCACAAAAAATATGAACTATACTGCACACATTCTTGGATAATGTGAAAGTGGAAAAGAAATACCCTACACAAGTGATGCACACATGTACATTTGAACACTAATAGATTTTTGTAGTTGAAATGCAATGCTTGTTTTCATTTAAATGTAGGGTTTTTAAAGCAGGGAGAAATAATGGCTGCCAAATTAATAAGTGTTTCTTTGGAAAAAATTTAAATCTTGTATTGGGTGATGAAGATAATAGAGGGTATTGAATCTTGATTCTTGACATCTAGAGAGAACCCTACAGCCTAACACAATCCAATGGAATTGACCAAAAAAACCCAAATAGAGTCAACCCTACTATAGGAGGAAAGGCCTGCAGTAAGAACTTACCATTTTGCAAGAGGCGAGGGCGAATGTTGTTCTGAGCGCGAGAAGGCGCACGAAGCGAATGCGAGGAAAATGTTATTACGCAAGGCGAGGACAAATACGAGGCGAATGCTTGTGCGAAAGGCTGAGGCGAATAAGGCGAATCTTGTGCAAGGCTCGGGCCAATGCGGTAGAATGCTATTAGGAAACTCAGGGCGAATGCGAGGTGAATGCGTTACTTGGCACTCTAGATACGGCAGTGTTGTTGCCCTCGGGCTGAATGTGTGATATGAATGTTAATGTAACTTTTATGTACATTTGAATATAATAGATTTTTGTAGTTGAAATGCAATGCTTGTTTCATTATTTAATGTAGGGTTTTTAAAGCAGGGAGAAATAATGGCTTCCAAATTAATAAGCGTTTCTTTGGGAAAAATTTAAATCTTGTATTGGGTGATGAAGATAATAGAGGGTATTGAATCTTGATTCTTGACATCTAGAGAGAACCCTACAGCCTAACACAATCCAATGGAATTGACCAAAAACCCAAATAGAGTCAACCCTACTATAGGAGAAAGGGCCTGCAGTAAGAACTTTCTGTTTGGGTGGAGAGCGACTCTTCATTCTTTTGTACGAGCGAAATGTTGCAGAAACAGGGTGAACGCTGAGGGCGAATGCTGAGGGAAAATGCTGTTCTGCAAGAGCTGAGTGTGAATGCTGAGGGAAAATGCTGTTTTGCAAGAGCAGAGGGGAAATACGCGCGTGATATCAAACGTTAATGTAGCTATTGCGACAAATATGAAACAATAAAATAATTTTTATGTAGCGCGAATATAAGTTTCCAATTTTTATGTAGCATGCATATAAGTTTGGTACTTTTATGTAGTGTGAAAATAACTGTCGTTATACCGACGGCGGAATACGCGTCGCTATTATGACGGTACCTCCAAACGTCGCAATGGCGACACCTAGACATTGTGTCGCAGTTGCGACGTTTAGAGTCGTCCCAATAGCGATGCTTTGGGCCATGGTGTCGCAATTGCGACGTCTTCCTCTAAACGTCGCAATTGCAACACGTTTTAAAGTGTCGGTATTGCGACACTTTTCTATAGACATCGGTATAGCGACGGTTTCGGGCGGGATGGAAAAAATTTGGGAAAATTTCCGACATTTGGTCAAAAGCGTCGGAAACAAGTGTCGGAATTTCCGCCAAATGTAGTAGTGTCATCTACTAAACAATTGAAAGTGATCTTATGGGGTCCAAAATCTTCCAGTGTGGAGGAGTGATTAGATGCTAAAAAATATGCCCAAAAATGAAAGTTTTCGGAATGGCTCGAAAGCTATGTGCTTGCATAGATCTCATCATTTTGAATCTAGCACAACTCATTTTGCGGAAGACTGACACCGTATGCTCCCGAAAACAAGTTCTGTTTGTTTTCCCAAACACACAAAAATTTGGCAAAAATTGTGCAGCCTACCCAGTCAGCAGTTCGTACAGTTGACTGGGCTCATTGGGCCAATCATGTCTCGTCACTTGGCCAAATTTCATTGGTGCTGGTGTGGGAAAATTATATTGGTTGGATGGTGGCCAACCACATGTTGTCACGTGGCCCAACCGGAGGCCGCCACATGGCAGCACAAGGGCCACCAAATTTTTTTTGGAGTCTGAATTAACATTCGGCGGGATCAAACTGCCGAACTCACAACCAACAATGCAACACTCTAACCAGTCGTGCTATACATTGGGTCTTGTTAACTAATGACCCAAACCATTATATAAATTTTAATATTGTGGAGGTTTGGGGTAAGGGGCCAGGGCTTAGCCCCGACCACCCCCCGATATTATATGTATATGAGCCTTGACCCAGAACCATAAGCGTGGCGGAGGCAGAGCTCGCCATAAATTTTTATTAAAAATAATAATTCGACCACTATTTATCATGGTTTAAAATTTGGGTTTAAGGTCGCATTATTCATTTTAACTGTCCCATAATTTGCGCCAAAAATATGCATATTTGTTGCTCCTTTAGCGGAATTTAGGGTGAAATTATAGGACGGTTCTGAATTTTGGGGAATTTGTAGAGCGACTAGCAACAAAGCTAGGGAAACTCATAATTTCTTCAGTTTTGACCAACTTGGGAGCAGAAAGAGGCTAGACACGCATTTTTGACAGTTATGAAGCTAATGGAACAAGATTTGAATCCATTGGAGCACTGTAAACTAATGTAACCATGATTTTTTAGCATAATGATATAAGGCCAAGCCATTGGAAACTGGACCAAGAGATGTAGCCCATGAGGGGTGAACTCCTTCATCACTTGTTGTGTTGTGGTTAGTTTTATGGTGTATTTATTTGTTGTTTTCTAGTTGTTTAGAGTTTAGATTTGTTGGTTTATGTGTGTAAAAATCTAACATAAAAGCTCACAAAAACTCAATTTTATTACTTGCAATATATGCAACCTCAAGCACATTTACATTAAGATCTCATACAGAATAGTAAATGAATTAACAATGTCTCTATGAAAAAATAGATGACAATGGAACTAATGATATAAGGCAACAATGCTTCTTAGTGATTCTCAAATAAGTATGAGACCCCTTGTTACACCATTTTTTGGTCATCTAACCTTTTATCATTAGATGGACCCAAGTACACCATGTAAGACCAGTTTTACCCTAAGTAAAACTGCTTTCACTATGTTAAAACAGGAAACCCCAAAAGGAAATATTAAACAAACCTATATTTGTTTGATTTTCCTCATGGAATAATTAATTAAACCATAATTTAATTATTATTCCAGTCATGTTTAACCCAAAAATAAAGAAATTAATTAGATAAACCTTTATTTATCTTATTATCTTCTAGGAATAATTATTTAAATCTTATTTAGATAATATTCCTTGTTAAATATGACCAAATCACCCACAAATAATTAAATAAATCATTATTTATTTGATTATCTTTCAACCACCTCCTTAAATAATTAAATAAATCATTATTTATTTGATTATCTTTCAACCACTTAAAAAGATAAATAAATCATTTATTTATTTATTTTTGACTAATCGAGGGATTTGACCCAAGTCAAATACCTTTTCCCTCCAACAAATATAATAAAATATTCCATAAAAGGTGGATCTAGATTTGGTTAATGTTATTTTAATCATGCACCAAGATCGAGAATGACCCAATATTTTGTTATAAATAGGAGGGTTTTTCCTACCATTCTTCACCTTTTGTTGCCTATTAGATCACTCTGGATCTATACACTTGGTCACATATCTCCATCATTTGCTCCCATTGAGCTCTACTCTTTGCATTGGGTGTTCTACATCAACTAGAGAGAGAAATCTTAGATCTGAAGTGCTGAGGACTTCCAAGAACCCATCCCACTGAGGGGAATTGGATACTCCTTCTAGTTTTCCTCCCAGGTGCCCCATTAATACAAAAATTCTCTCAAAAAATTGTTCTTGTCTTGTCTATTGGTATATGGAGAAAACCCTTATTTTTACTGCTTAATGTCTTTTCATGCATAGATCTGGTTGTTTGCAGCTCTTTTCTTGTATAACTAACCGCAGATCTGAAGATATTGGCAGCCACTTTTGTTGTTAGGGCTATTAGTTATGCGTAGCTAAAGTGGTCCTTTTTCGTACACTTCGACAAAGGATTCACACTAACACCCCTATGCTCATATAGTTGTTTAAACCTATAAATTACATATTTGTGACATGTTTGAAGAAATTCCTATCATGGCTAGTAAGGGTTTGGTCTATACCTTTTCATTGTTTTTGTAAACGTATCATTATTCTATTGTTACAATTCATTTTTGAACTTATCATTGAGTCCTGGGTAGTGACCTGGGCTCTCAGCCTGAAAAAGTGGCTCAAATATTGGGGACGTCGGCACAAGTCAGAGGAAAAAATTCCTTGGACGCATGCATGCCCATGTTGTGGGAGCGTCCAGAGCCTCCCAAACGCACCTTTTACCATATTAAGGGAGTGTCCATGGGTTTAATGGTCTATAAACCCAGTGGGACCCAGGGGTTGGTTACCTGAGTGGTTGGGATGACTCCTGGGAGTTTTTTTGCTAATGTGGAAGGTATCTTTTATGTGTTTTTGTTGATTCCACTTCCTTAAGGTCACCTAGGAGGTTGAATCCCATTATAGTGGCCTCTCATCGCATATTTACCTCGGTTACCTGGTTACTTGCGTCGATGTGGAATGAGGGTGTTGCAAAGGACCAATGATTCATTAGACCCGAGAGGGGAAAAATCAAAATCATATTCACAAAGGATCACAAGCCAATGAATGAAATTACCATTAATAATGTGATGCCTCAAAATGCATTCCATGGGGTTTGAATTAGCAAGAACCTTAGTTTTTTAGAGTAATGTATAGTGATAAAGTTTGTTACGAAAAAGACTAACAATAACCCTAAATTTCTATCACAATAATAACTAAATGGTATTCCTAAAATTTTATTTCTAATGTGGTATATGATGTGCTAACAACCATCCTCCCCTTCATGAATTAACCCACCAACCACAATAGATGTTGAAATAGAAACATAAATGGTGTAATCCTTGTTAAGGTCAACAGGGATAGTTAAAATAGTGAATGTAAGTGCATTATTTAATGCATCAATTTTTTTTTGTATTTGGTCATTCCATACAAAGAGTATGTTGTAATGTAACAAACGCAAAAACCCATGAGCACACATAGCGCAATTAATAATGAACCGATGAAGAAAATTGGCCTTGCCTTGAACACTTTGCAATTGTTGTAGATTTATTCGGAGAGAAAACTAAAAAATGGCTTGAACCTTTAATGGGTTTATAGTAACATCCTTTTGCATAGAATGGATCATATAAGGTAATCAATTGTAACACAAAAAAACACACTTAATTGTTTCAAGCAAAATATATATTTTTAATAGTGAATGAAACAATGTGAAAATATTATAAGAGTGTTATACTTGTATTTGCCACCATATACCTTGCAGGGATGTTATTAGATTTTATGAGGGTGAAATCACATAATTGAGTAAAAATATCATTAATTATTTCACATGGAAATGATTATTTTGTCACAATTTAAAATTTATGAAACAATTTATAACTGAGAAAAACTCATAATTGAGAAGAAATTTCATAATGAGTTGGAAAAATATCATTATTGAGCATGGAAATTGAGAAAAAAGTTCATAATAGAAAAAATTCTCATAATGGGTTTGCAAAATCTCATGATTGAGCATGGAACTTGTACATGACTTGTACTTGCTTAGTGTTGTCAAGATAAATCCCCTCTGCTAATAGAGGTGATCTCTCTAGCCCTAGAGTGGTTCTAGAAACTTGAGATACTTTCTAATGGAAATATTTCTTAGCTAATATTCAAAATGCGACAAGGACAGAGATAGAGGTACCTTTCTCCCAATGCTATGTCCGAACCCGTTGATGATGACCTTGATCCACGATCCTTTTAGGCTTGCTCCTTGCTATTGGTGGCACACAAATACCTTTGGAAGCTTAAGAGGCAAAAACAAACGTAATCCAATACATAATAATCATAAACATTAGCTATCTAGAAGATTAAGGAGTTCCAGAATATCTACATAAAATATTAGACAAATACAGAAAGAAAATAATAGATGTTTTATTGATAAATATGAAAGGAAGAGCTTACAACCCAAGCCTTGATGTTGGATGCCTCCCTTTGGAAAAAACATGATTCCTTCACCGAAGCTCTAAATAATTCCTTCTTTCGACCACCTTAGGCATTATCACAGTGCAAGAACGCAAATGGAATAAGAGTTCATACTAGCCCAACAATGACCAACCAGTAATGGAAGAATGGGGACCAATTATAGGAAGGGAGAAGAGGTAGAGAGCCCATGAAAGGAAGAGGAAGGCCCAATTTCTAAGGGATAAACCACCATGGATGAGATCAAAGCTCTAAAATCAGAGAGCTCGACTCTATCACCACCGTTTAACAACCAACTCACCACCCTAGAACTTCTAGAGGTCGAAGCTTCTTCGCCATTTGAGGAAATATTACCAGAAAGGGATCAGCGTGGTTTTCCAAGAAATAAGGGTGTTGGCAGTGCTAAGCCAAAACTATCAATCTCACATCAGCGCGAGCATGAAACGAGGAAACGCGTTGACCCATGAAACTAGGATTTTGACCAAGTTTCTTCAGTAATCTTCCAAGGCAGTTTTCTTTGAGTATTCAGGGATTGTCTTTGTTGAGATTCAACAAGAAGATCCTAGTGAAAATTAAGCACCTACACTAGGATGGAGCTTTAGGATTTTTTTAGGTGGATGTCTCTATAGATGCATGAGAAAATTCTATTTATATATGCATGTCTGTTTATAGATGTATGTGCAAGATCTATTTATAGATTGCATGTTTTTTTATAGATTCATGTCGACTATTATTATCCCTTAATATTAGTTGGACAATAAACAATAATCTATTCTCAATGAGCACTTGGAAATAGTTAACTGAAGTGGAAAATCAGTTAGCTAAAGTAATTTCGAGTTAAGAGGTTGGTTGGTGGGACATGCAAGTGGACTTAGTTGTAACTGAGTGATTCAAAGTTGTAAGAGAGTTGGAAGTGCAATTATGCAAGTTGTAAAGTAGTTTAACTCAGTTAAGTGAGTTAAACTCAGTTGTGCGAGTTGTAACTGAAGATACACTAGTGAGAGATCAAGTGAATTAATTATTAATTAATTCACAATCAGTGGTCTCACATGCAACTAAATATTTACTACTATTAACTGCATGCATGTCAGATCCAGTGGATACCTAGTTAACTTCTAGGTGAAAGGGAAGTAAACTATCAGTTGTGACATTATCCGGTTGCACACATGAAACCACACACACATTGGATGTTTGCATGAGGATTGCGCAGTCAAGGAAATAAGAATTACACTCAATCATGTATTTCTATCAGCTGCGATTGCGCAGTGGAGATAGGTTGTCTGGAGACAGTATATTGGTTAAGGAACTTGCCAATTTTTTTATGACAGTGTGAGACAGTTAGTTCATGTACTAAGAGCTCTTGGATTAGAGCTTTGTATCTAATTGTTTCATGATCCATGATATAATACATAATAGAATATAGTGGGGTTTTTAGCTATAAGCTTTCCCCGGGTAAATTATCTGTGTTATGTGTGATTGATCTTTCTTTGTGATATTACTATTGGCAATTGTGTTTTAAATTTTCGCAAAGATTAGTAGAAGCGATTTTATATATAACAGTAGCATATTGTTAGATCAGGAGAATCTAGGATGTACATGCATTTTGTATTAAAATTATACATGGTATCAGAGCACAATAGATTACAGTAGTGAAGCAGGGGCTGAGTTTGTTGGTGGAAACAATTCGAATTTGCAGAAAGACTTTCTTGGTGCTACAGATGATTCAAGATCGAAATGGATTTCAATGGCTTGAGGTTAGAGTATGCACTCAAGGGCAGCTCGAACTACATTGCTTGGAAGGACAAGATGGAGGCAGTGCTCGAAGACAATGGCTTGAAGGAATTCATTGGCAATGATGTTCCTAAGCCTGCTTCATCAGATGCTGCCAATCTTGATGCATGGAAAAAGAAAGTGGAAATGGCGAGGAGGATACTGTTGGAGGGAGTACGAGACCATATTGTCTCAAGCCTCCATGGGAAAGCCACACCATATGCTATGTGGAAGGCTTTGACGGATATTTTCCAAAGCAACAGTGACCATAGGAAATTGGTGCTTAAAGATAAACTCAGGAAGGTCGAGATGGAAAAGGGCGACAACATTCCAAAGTATCTCACGAAGTTTGTCCAATATTGGGATGAACTGGGGAGTGTGGGAATAACTATTTCTTATGATGATTTGGTGAGCTTCACTCTCTTGGGACTTCCTAAGAGTTGGCACAATTATGAAGACTCTGTCAACGGATGGGAAAAATTGTCGGATTGGGAATGACTATGGTCGGATCTGGTGCAAGAGGAGTTCAGGCGGAACACCAAAGATGGCTCTTCATCAAAGCATGAAGATAAAGAGGATTTTTCTTTGGCTTCCAAAGCGAAGAAGGAGAAGGGGAAGAAATTCCATTCCAAATATGAGTCTAAAGGCAAGAAGCTAGATATGTCGAAGGTGGAGTGTTTTCACTGTCACGAACATGGGCATCTTGCTACTAACTGTCCGCAAAAGAAGAAGAATAATAAGGATGTTGCAGCTGAATTTGGTGAGGCCCTTGCCTTGCAATTTGATCTTGACTTCTCTTTTATCACATGCATGGTATCAAGCACATTGGGATCGGTGTGGTATTTGGATAGTGGCACTTCCTTTCACAAGACGGGAGATAAGGAAATTTTCATTGACTTGGAGGAGAAAGATCTCCATATGCATATAGAGATGGGAGATGACGGACGGTACAGTGCTACCGGAATTGGTACCATTACCTTTCAGAGGTAATCCAGTAAACCATTTCAATTGAAATATGTTATGCATGTTCCAGGTCTGAAGAAAAATTTGGTCTCAGTCGCAATGTTGGAGGACAGAGGCTATGACGTTGTTTTTTAGTGATGGAAAATATTTCCTGCGACATAAAACAACGTGTCAAGCCAAGAGGATAGGGATTCGAGTTAAGAATCTCTACAAGCTATAGGTAGATGGTTGCGCTGACATGATGGGCAAGGTGGAAAAAGTGGTGAGTCGGGATGGGGGTGAATTATGGCACAAGTGATTGGGCCATCTTCATCATGGAGCCTTGAAAGTCATGCAACAAATATCTACTAGACTTCCAATGGGAACGCTTTCTCAGTTAGATTAGTGCAAGGGTTGCACCATGGGGAAGTATGTAAAGTCTACCTTTCATGAGAAGGAGAACCATGCTTCAGAGATCCTTGAGAGAATTCACACAGACGTGTGTGGACCATTCTTGGTTGCTTCAACAACAAAACATAAGCACTATGTTATTTTTGTCGATGACTTTTCTCATAAATGTTGGATCTTCTTCATGCAAAGAAGGATCAAACATTCTAAAAGTTTTGTGAGTTTAAGGCATTGGTGGAGAAAGAGTCGGGGAAGCAAGTGAAGGCTCTTAGGAGTGATAATGGTGGAGAATTCATTTCTAACGAATTCAAGAAATTCTACAGCAAAGAAGGAATTTGAAGAGAACTCATAGCTCCTCATAACCCATAGCAAAATGGGGTCACAAAGAGAAAGAACAGAACAATCGTGGGTGTAGCATGAGCGATGTTGCATGATCAGGGCCTACCAATGCATTTGTGGGTGGAAGGATACAACACTACAATTTATGTGCAAAATCGTTGTCCTCGTAGAGTACTTGGCATGAGTACACCTGAAGAAGCTTTCACTGGTAATAAACCAGATGTTTCACACTTTAATATTTGGGCTCATCTGTTTATGTGGTTGTGACCAAGAACGCCAGGAACAAGCTAGAGTCGATTGCTGGAGTTGGGATTTTGTGGGGTACACAGAAACATCCCATAATTATCGTGTGCATTTTCCTAACATTAAGATGACTGTTATGCGATGAGATATAAAATTCGATGAGGGGAAAGCCATGCGGTTGTCGCTTGAGAGGGAGCTAGACTTGCATGCAGAGGAGGAACTGCTGGTTCCTAAAGATGAGTCTCTAGATGTGGATCAGCCACAGGAGGAGGTTCATGGAGTGGAGGATTCCACTCATGCATATCATACCATCAGAACTAGCAGAAGGCGTACCATGGAAGCTGATAGGCTGAGACTTGATGTTGCATAGAATGTAGGAGCCCCTACTTCATAGCGCAAACAAAGACAGTCTCATGACCGATTTAATGGATACATGGATCTCATGAGAAAATGTATTATGACTGAACCATCTTCATTTCAGGAAGTAGTGTAGGAGCCCACATGGGTAGATGCAATGGTGGAGGAGTATGACTTCATTGTCAAAAACAGTGCTTGGGAAATTGTTCCAAGGCCGGTTGATAAATCAGTGGTAGGTTCGAGATGGATCTACAAGGTAAATAAAGTTGTTGACGGGAGTGTAGAGAAATACAAGGCCATATTTGTGGCATGGGGCTTCTCACATATCGAGGGGATAGAATATGAAGAGAACTTTGCACCTGTCACAAGGTATTATTCCATAAGAACCATCCTTGTTCTCTCAGCGCAGATGGGCTGGTGCATTCATTAGATGGATGTGAAGATTAAATTTCTCAATGGGATCATTGAGGAAGAGGTTTACATAGAGTAGCCTGAAGGTTTTCAGATCTTCAATAGCGAGTCGCATGTGTACTGACTCAAAAGAGCATTGTATGGGCTGAAGCAAGAACCCCGTGCTTGGTACACTCGGATAGACAACTATTTCACCGGATTGGCTTCACCAAAAGTGAATCAGATGCAAACCTATACCAAATTGTGGTGGTGGGTAAGCTTTTAATCATTTTTCTTTATTTTGATGATTTAATATTGACTGGTGATGAGCATCTGATACACTCATGCAAGGAGGATCTTGCAAAGGAGTTCGATATGAAGGATTCATGCCTCCTTTATTATTTCCTTGGATTCGAAATATGGCAGTGAGATGGTGAAATTTTTGTGTCTCAAGGCAAGTATGCAAGGGAGATATTGGGTAAGTTTTACATGGAGGGCTGCAAACCCATGGATACTCCTCTTCTAGGAAACTAGAGGAAAGATGATGCTACTTCTAGAGAGGTAGTGGATACTACTGTCTATCGACAGTTAGTGGGTTCACTAATGTATCTAGTGAACACGAGACCGAACATTTGCTATGCGGTTAACAATCTGAGTCAAGCTATGGTTATGCCTACCAAGCTCTTTTGTAAGGCGGGTACGCCTGTCCTGAGATACCTGAGGGGTGCATCAAAGTATGGTTTATGGTACAAACATACGGATGAGGTGAAGTTGCATGGCTTCACAGATGCAGATTGGGCGAGCAGCCCAACAGACAGAAAGAGAACATCAGGGAGGATCTTTAGTATTGGTTCTACAGTTGTTTCTTGGTACAGTAGGAAGCAGAGATCCGTGGCACTCAGTTTAGCGGAAGCAGAATACATGGTAGTGAGTCAAGCTGCATGTTAGGCCATCTAGATGAGAAATATCCTGGTTGGTTTGTTTGGTTCTCATGTAGATCTGACAGTGATTCATTGTGTTAATCATAGTTGCATTAAACTCTCGATTAATCCTGTGTTTCATGATAGATATAAGCATATAGATATCTGGTACAATCATATCAAATATTGTGTGCAGAGGAGGATAATGTTGCTTCAGTACATTCCTACGGAAGATCAAGATGTAGATATTCTGATGAAGGCGCTCACCGAGAGCAAATTCGAATACCATAGAGACAGGATCAGGGTGAAGGATAATCCCTTTCTTGTTGAGAGGAAGTGTTGAGATTCAACAAGAAGATCCTAGTGAAAATTAATCACCTACACTAGGATAGAGCCTCGGGCTATTTTTAGGTGGATGTCTATTTATAGATGTATGTGCAAGTTACATTTATAGATTGCATGTCTATTTATAAATGTATGTGCAAGTTCTATTTATAGATTGCATGTCTATTTATAGATGTATGTGCAAGTTCTATTTATAGATTGCATGTCTATTTATAGATGTATAACCACTATTATTATCCCTTAATATTAGTTGGACAATAAACAATAATATATTCTCAATGAGCACTTGGAAACAGTTAACTGAAGTGGAAAATTAGTTAGCTAAAGGAATTTAGAGTTAAGAGGTTGGTTGGTGGGACATGCAAGTGGACTTAGTTGTAACTGAGTGATTCGGAGTTGTAACAGAGTTGGAAGTGCAGTTATGCAAGTAGTAAAGTAGTTTAACTTAGTTAAGTGTGTTAAAATAAGTCGTGATAGTTGTAACTGAAGATACACTAGTGAGAGATCAAGTGAATTAATTATTAATTAATTCACAATCAGTGGTCTCATATGCAACTGAATATTTACTACTATTAACTGCATGCATGTCAGATCCAGTGGAGACCCAGTTGAGTTCTAGTTGAAAGGGAATTAAACTATCGACTGTGACATTATCCGGTTGCACACATGCAACCACACACACATTGGATGTGCCCATGAGGATTGTGCAGTCAAGGAAAGTAGGATTGCACTCATTCAGGGATTGCTATCAGATGGGGTTGCATAATGGAGGCAATTTTTCTGGAGACAGTAAATTGGCTAAGGAACTTTCCATTTTTTGTATGACAATGTGAGACAATTAGCTCATGTACTGAGAGCTTTGTATGTAATTGTTTCATGATCCATGATATAGTACATAATAGAAGATAGTGGGGTTTTTAGTTATAAGCTTTCCCTGGGAAAATTATTTGTGTTATGTGTGATTGATCTTTCTTCATGATATTGCTATTGAAGATTCTGTTTAAACTTCTACAAAGATTAGTAGAATCGATTCTATATTTAACAGTAGTATATTGTTAGATCAAGAGAATCCAAGATATACATGCATTTTGTATTAAATTTCTACAGCATTAACATATTTCTTCATGGCGGAAACATTGCACAAGGCCTCTCACGGGGCATTTCAGGATCAGGGACAGGAAATGAGCATAGTGACAAATTACTGTGTAACAGATGCCCCCCTAAAGCATGAAGGAAAAACAGGGAGTGATGGTCGAAATGTGTATGAACCAAGGAAAATAACTCAGATCATCACCAGGAAACCTGCCAATTCAAACATTTTACAGTATATGACATCTCTGGTATGAATATGCCTAACCACATGACTCTTCACTAGGCATCAAATAACACATGAACCCATGACATAGTCATAGCCATCCATCTAAAGAGATCATAGAAGTGGATCCATGGTATGGATGCAACCATCCATATAGATAGAATCATGAATAATCAATAACCCCATGCAAGCTGGACCAAAATTAGACGTGACCCATAGTCTTCACTGCAATCTCAATCAACCCAATGTACGAATCTATCCATGCGAATAAATGTGTTGGTGTCGAACATGGTAGAAACCACCTAATTATTGGTCAATGACGAAAATTGTTAACATGTGCGAGAGAGACCACCAATAATGACGATGGACCTCAAGGTATAACAACACAATCTACAAGTGTGAATGAATGTGTTGAAGTCGAACACTTGCAGAATCATTCAACCGAAGGCCAATGATGTGAACCTGTCGTTGAAAACGAAGAACTTGCCATTGAGGCATGCAAGCTCCAAGGTAGTGAAAAGAAGTTTCTAAACCACCTTCCTGGATAATGAGCTGAAGTCGACAGGAAGTGATTCGTCGAAGGAGGGCCATAATGATTCCCGCATCATCAACACGAAACGATAAATATCTCAAGATGATAGGAGTGATTATGGATTGTAAAAGAGGAGGTCCGATAAGTAGAATATGTTTGACAAAAAGGACTTCTCTTGAACATATTGGTGACATGACTCTAGAGTGTGGAAGCATTTGACTCAAATGGGATCAGAGGTCATGATGAAAAAAAAAGGGTGATCAAATAGGAGGCAAATGGATTTCCCAATCCCGCGGAGACAAAGTGACGAATGTAGGATGTCCCCAACCCGACAGAAACAGTAGATGAGTATCATCTTAAAGAGTGACAAGATGCCCAAAATACACATAGGATGTTCACTTTTAATTTTCCCCCATTATTGATAACGAGTACCTCTTTATTTTTTATATCCAGCATGAAGAGGATAGCATATTTTGAGCGTGTAAGTTCATTCTTTGAATGAATCCATCCTAGTAAGTTTAACGAGCCCAAGGAAGGAGGAACTCGGTCTTGTCATGGTGATAAGTCTTTCATTTTTTAATCTTTAATAAGTCCAACGAAAGGGTAACTCATTAACTTTTCATGTTTAAGGAGTTTGAAAAGAAACAAAAAGGAAACTCCATCATGTCCCTTTTCGTAAGTCGTCTCTTGAATCCGAAAAGGTAGAAAACAATATATGAGATAACCTCTTGACCATGTTCAATCAAGGTATTCCTTTTTCATAAATAGTAAATCTCAGCCCGAAAAAACAGGTAAACGTATACTGAGACCACGTCACTTTATTCATTTTAACGAGTTATAAATACAAGTACTCAGTAATCTTTTCAATTTATGAGAGTCATAAAAGAGTTGAAAGTTGAATCTAGGGGGGTTCTTTTTTCGTAAAGGTTTACCGAGTCTGAAAAAGAGATAAAATAAAACTCGTTTGCATCAAAAATAATGACCAACAATGTAAAGGTCCTCTTACTGCTCAAAAACGACAAACATCACTGATATCAAGGAAAAATAATAAAATAATGGCGAAAAAATTTCAAAAATATATAAATAGACAAAAAGTAAATTATTTTTCACCTTTCTATTTTGAGTAAATTGGAGAAGTTCATTTTACCCATTTTCCCTTCGAACTTCAGCTCAGTGGTGCGACCGATTTAGGACACTATTCAATGATCCGTTAGCGCCAGGTAAGGTCCCAAAGCCTCCTCTTAATTTTAATTCCCCTCTTGTAGCATTTAGCTTTAGAAATAGAGAGATGGGGGAAGTGGGGGGTGGGCGGGCTAGTATTTCAAACCTCAAAATCACCCACGGTCAGCACGGTTTTAAGCTATCGGACTCAGGTTGGTCGCATTTAGCCTATTAGGGTAGCGCGCCGCTAGCGCCAAATTAATTTGGACAGTCGCGCTAGCCACGGGGAAGATTTTGAAATAAGAAATCTACGCATTTCCATGGATGATTTCCAAAACCACTCCGATGGAAGCTCCTAAAATGTCTTTGGAACATGTTTTTTAGCTGATTTTAGCAAAGATGGTCATCGAATTGAAAGAACGAGGCCACGAGGTGGAAGAGAACCAAGCATTTCAAGACCAAAATTGTGTAAATGCATTGCGCAATTGTGGATTACTGAAATTCTTTCAAACATCAGGGCTAAGAGCTCAACTGTAGCTGCTCCAGTATTTGATTAGACTGTGGGATGTGGATCAATAGATATTCATCATCGGGGACCAAGAACTAGAATTAGATGTCATGTACATCTATTTCATCACGGGATTGTCCAAGAGAGGGGAGATAATCCAACTCTCCAGAGCTCACGCAAGGGGTGAGAGTAGCAGTATGCTCATCCAGAGACACTGTCTCAGGGCTTGAAAGAATAAGAGCAGGAAGATAGAGATATCCTCTATCAAATTCATTCCCTTGTGAAAATTCCTCCATTCCATGACTCAAGTGACAAGAGCCCAGGCATTGCATGAGGCAATGAAATCCCAATTCCATTACGCGGTGGATTGTCTGGCCCATACTATGTTCAACTGGTACGAGGGGTTATTGGCCAACATGAAGAGCCAATTGACCAAGTGCATGACAGGGTGGCTGAAACAATTTGGGTACGGGGCCATCTTGGTGAAATTTTTCTTGGAGAGAGTACTATTGTTCCAGTATCAATGGTTGGAGATCCATGATCCAACCTCGAGGGATCTGAGACTGATGAGGTGGTGTGAGATCATGCCCCGGCAAGGTGGGGGCCAACAGATGCATTTCCCTACATCATTTTTCAGCTAGTTGTGTCGTCAACTCATCATGGTTGAATAATTTGCATATGCAGGCATCAACTTCAGGGGAGATCTAAATCTACCCATTTCGCCAGGAAACCAGTGGACTGATGTAGGTAAAAAATGTTTTTTTAACATTTTTTACTTTTTGAATGTTTTTGCTATGTATTATGAGATGTAAACTTATGATGTTTTTATAGATATGGGTCCTTAGAGACCGCCAGGTATGTCATTGATCGCGAGGAGGGTAGCCTCCTCGGTGGAGGATGTCCCTTATGAGGAGGGAGAAGACCCATTAGACGAGGTAGAGTAGAATTTGGTAGGCCTTATGAGAGGCTTCCCAGAGTGTGCTACCTTTGATGAAATTCATCTTCGCCTTTAGAGGAATACGGTCGGGGTTCCAGGAAGATTGCTTCGTCTACTCTAACGAGTGATTCGAGCAGTCACCTACTATCACGAGCACCATGTGGATGGATAGCAGCCCTGTTTTTACATTTTTGTACTGACGTAGGCTCAAAGAGCCATTTTTGTCACAGAACACATATTTTTTGAGATTTTTTATTTTTACATATGTTGGTTTATTACATATTGCGCAAATACATATGCAAAATTCTAGGATTTCGCACAGAATAATGACAATTTAACTGTAACACAACGATTTTGAAACAAAGGAATGACCTGTTCAGAGTTTTTTTTTTTTTTTTTTAGAAACCTAATGTTTTAGACTTCAAAAGTGAGTCCATCATCAGGAGTAAACGCCCAATGATCTTTGGGAAGATTTGAGAGAATTAGGGCAAATAAATAAAGATGTGTTTAGTGAAATGACAAGTTTGAAAAGAGTTTTGCTCTAGATAATCTCAACTTCTCAAAGCGGGTGGCGTTGTTCATCAGGTCCCTTCCATGGTAGGACTGAATATTTTTGAAAAGAGAATCCATACAGGTGAAGTATATTTTGAAACAAAGGAATGACCTGTTTAGATTTTTTTTTTTAGAAACCCAATGTTTCAGACTTCAATGAGTTGTGAGTCTAATTTAACAGTCAAATATCTAATTCTAAGATTATTAACATCCAATAATAGCTTGATAACCGCACTATATTCGGAAATATTGTTAGTTGTTCGACCCAAACAAATACCTTGTAAATTAATCAACTCGCCATTAGGCACAAAGAGTTCCCATGCTACGGAAGACAGAATCTGTGTGCTACGGAAAGCACCATTAACAAAACCAATGTAATGATTCGATGACATCTGAAAACCAAGTGGAACACAAGGTGAGCAGAGGAAACATGTATGCAAAGCAAACAATCACACCAAAAATCCAATCAAAGCACACTAATGAATAAAACACTAATGTACAAAGTATCACACTCATGATTAAGCGTAATATTTTTTCAGATATAGCCCATTTTAGGGCTCAACCAATAGATTTCCCTCATAATATACTAGCTTATAGGCTCCTCTTTCCAATACTCATTAAATGATATATGGCCCATGCCACATTGGATCGTATTTTACTACTCCCAATTTATTGTGGGCTTGGTCGTAAGTAGGACCAAGTCACCTCGGGAGAAAACGCAAGGGTTGAAGGATTTGTCATATTGAGCTTTAACTCGTATTTTTTTTCTTCAATAACTAAAGCAGCAAGTCTCTGGGTCTCATCGAGATGCTTAGGGTAAAGCAAGCGTTCCTCTTCTCGCGAAGTATGTAGTTCAACAACTAAATTTAGAGAAGGAATATTACACTCAACCAGGAGTGCAGCCTCCAGACCATACACAAATTCGAATGGTGTGAAACTAGTGGCAGTCTTGACAGAGGTTTTGTAAGCCCACAGAGATCAGAAGAGCATGAGATTCCAATCTCGTTTGTGCTTCCCAATGGTGCGCTGAAGCATGGTCACCAAAAATTTGTTGACAACCTCAACCTAGCCATTGGGTTGTGGATAATAAGGGGTGGATCTATCATGATGTAACCCCAACTGAGCAACGAGCTCTCTCATCATATGGTTGTGAAAATGAGAGCCATGATCAGTGACAATCGCTTTCGCGACACCAAACCGAGCTATGACATGATTGAACAAGAATTTCACCTCAGTTAGACCTTCATTATCATATGTAGGCATCGCTTCATCCCATTTAGTGAAATAATAGATGACAACGATAATATAACCATGCCTCTCGGTCGAGCGAGGGTTACAGGTCATGAAATCTGTGCCCCATTTCACAAAGGGTTCAATGGTCACAACTGGGTGAAAGGATGAGGATGGGGCGTGACCTTTTCGAGAGTAGACTCAGTATTAATGGAATTTTTGTACTGCAACGGTGCATTCTTTAAAGATATACGACCAAAAATACCCTGTGTGAAGGATCTTTTAGATGGTAGCATAACTGGACATGTGACCACCACAGGCCCCCGAGTGGCAGTCATTGAGAACTTTCTTAGCTTCATCAAGAGACAAACATCGGTGGAGGACAGAGTCAATACCAATGCGATATATGGTGTCTCCAATGATATGGAAGGTTGGGACTGGTAGCGAATCCATCGTCGCTCAGAGAGCGATACCTGACCGAAAAGTTTGGGTCTAGAGATAGACATTGATGTCTCCATACCATGGATCAAGAGTACCGATGAGAAAGAGATTCCCATATGGAATGGACTCATCAAGAGGAGTGGAATATGTTGAAGATTGCAACAAGAAACAATGAAGGAGGCATCCTGAAACATCTTTCCTGATCCTAGTTGGAAAGTGATCACCAAAACTAGGTGGGGGCCACACCAGTGATTTTTGTCGCAAAGTCTATTTTTAGACATATGGATCATGGTCTATGAGTTGCAGGATGCTATTTATGGATGATTGGTCGAGTTGGTAAAAATAGATGGACCTCTATTTTTAGACATTGGGCGGATTCTATTTTTAGACTGCCGGGCTAAAAATAGAACAGTCAAATATTATTAACCCTTAATAATATTTAGACTATAAACATTATCTTATCCTCTTGGAGCACTTCAGTTTGATGCTTGGATGTGGCACATGTAGCTGACAGAAGGAATTACGCTATTCCTAGGGTTAGTTGAGCTATTGCATGGTTGACTTCAGTTAGAACTCATGTGGCAGAGTTTGGTGGAGTTGATGAGACAGTTGGTGGAGTTGTGTTCGGTTTAACTTAGTTGAACTAGTTGTATTTAGTTTAACTGGAAAATACACTAGTGATGAGGGGTGTGAATTAATTATTAATTAATTCACTAATTATTAACTCATAAATCAACTAAAGAACACATCAGTTAACTGCAATGCATGGACAGTTCAGTGGAGACCAGTGTTAGAGGTGGGTGAAAGGGTGAGTGTGGCTATCAGTTGTGACTATACTTGTGCATGAGATTTGCACACACATTGATTGAGGTTGCCAATGAGGATTGCACAGTACAAACCAAGGGGATTTGAACTTGGATCTTATTCATTCTCATCTTGGATTGTGCAGTAGAGGCAGGCAAACAGTGGAGGAGATTTGAACCTGTGACTTGTTCAGATTTGAGCTAGTTTTGTGTGTAACTTTTGGAGATAGTACTGAGTACTTGTGAGGAGTATTGTACTATGATTGTTACATTTTCTCTATCATTATAATATACAGATAGTTGGGGGGTTTCAGCTATTTCTTTCTTCATTACATACTATGTTGATATGTGTACTTGATTATGTTTTAATGTGCGCATGCGACTGCTTCTATTTCCGCATATTGATGATCAATTGTAGAAGAGGTTATGTATTATGCATGAAGCTCAAATAGTGTTGTAATCAGGATAATCTCGGAGAATAATTCAGCAAATTATTCATATTTATACATGGTATCAGAGCCAGAATTGATCATCGGATCTATTACAGTGATTACAATTTATTTCGGTAGACAGAGTCTGTAAGCGGGCCAGGTAGCCTCTGGATCCATCCTTTCTTTGAAAGGTGATATATCCATTAAATGCCCCTACAGTCGATCTCTGTGCTAGAAATAATTTTCCTCGAGATCGGAAGGATTTGTTGATGTTTGGTACAGTGGAATTAATACTTTGACGGGAATTTGGAATTCAATTCTGACGATTTTCTGGTGCAGGATTGAGATGTCTTTCAATGGATTGCGATTGGAGTATGCCCTTGAGGGCAGCTCGAATTATATTGCATGGAAGGGCAGGATGGAGGCGGTGTTAGATGAAAACGGGTTGAATGAGTTCATAGATGCTGAAGTCCCAAAGCCTACTAATGCTGCTCAAGTTGAGGCTTGGAAAAAGAAGACATCAAAGTGTCGAAGGATTATGTTGGAGGGCGTGAAGGATCACATAGTGTCCAGCCTGCATGGTAACGATTCTCCATACTTGATGTAGAAAGCGTTGACAGATTTATTCCAAAGCAAGAGCGGCCTTGAGAGGAAGTTGAAACCAGATAAACTCAGGAAAATAAAGATGGAGAAGAATGACACTATTCCGGTATACTTGACAAAGTTTGTCCACTGCAGGGATGAGCTTGGGAGTGTAGGAGTTAGTGTGGATGATGAGGACTTGGTGATTTGGCATTCCTTTGAAGATTTGGCATTCCTTTGAGGATTTTGTCAATGGTCGGGAGAAATTGCCAAGATGAAAGCGACTTTGGTCGGATCTTGTGCAAGAGGAGATAAGGCGGAGTACCAGGGATGGATCTTCATCAAAGAATGATGATGAAGAGGATTGTGCTTTGGCTGCCAAAGCAAGGAAGGGGAAGGGTAAGAATAATGCTTCTCAATCCGGTGCAGATGGTAAAGAGTGTGACATGTCCAAAGTGAAGTGTTTTCATTGTCATGAGCATGGACATTACGCCACGCATTGTCCACAGAAGAAGAAGAACAAGCAAGTTGCTAGAGTTGCAGCTGGTGAGGCTCTTGCCTCACAATTTGAGTTGGACTTCTCATTGATCGCATGCATGGTGTCTAGTGCATTAGGATAGGGGTGGTATTTTTATAGTGGCGCTTCCTTTCACATGACGAGAGATGTGAATCTTTTCAGTGACTTGGTGGAGAAAGATCTCCAGTTGCATGTTGATTTGGGTGACAATGGACGATACAATGCGACCGGAATTGGTACCATAACCTTTCATAGGGAGTCAGGTAAACTCATTCTTTTACAAGATGTAGTGCATGTTCCAGGTTTAAAGAAGAATTTGATCTCAGTTGCAATGTTAGAGGATAAAGGGTATGAAGTTGTCTTCAGTGAAGGAAAAGTTTTCCTTCGGCACAAGGCAACGGGACAAGTCAAGAGGTTTTGGATTCGAGCAAAGAATCTCTACAGACTTGAAGTAGATGGGATGTCTACAGAGCTTCCTACTGTTGGGAAGTGCAAGAAAGACATGCAATTGATGCTTGAGAGGGAGCAAGTTTTGCATGCAATTAAGAGTGAACCTCGGGAAGTGGAGCAGCCACAAGATGAGGATCATGGAGTGGAAGAAACCACTCATGCAGAGAAATTTCGTGCCAGATGGGCAGAGGGAGTGCATGCAGTTATACCACCAGGTGAGGTGGGGCGACATGCATGAATAATCCTAAGAGGAGATTTCTGGGCATGATTCATGAGATGGTTTGGATCTCATGAATTGAACCTGGCTACGAGGTGGCCATAGCACAACAGTAGCATGATCAGTTGGATTGATGCAGGAAGATCAAAGTGACAGTGTCGGATACTGGAGCGCGAATCAGAGTTGACAGCAAGTGCAGAGTGCATGGGTGCAAGAGTTCAGTGCGGTAGTTTACGATGACATGTGCGGTTAGTGCCGACAGTAGTCGAAGACGGTGATAGATACATCAGTGATTGAGTTGTTTGGAGCCTATTCGGTTTCGGAGGAGTTGCAGGTTTCGGAAGCGGATGCATGGAGTTGCAGGGCGCTTGCAAAGGTTGCAGGGTGAATGCATGGAGTTGCATGTTGCATGCAAAGACAATCCTTTCTTGTTGAGAGGGAGTGTTGAATATTGCAACAAGAAATAGTGAAGGAGGCATCCTGAAACATCTTTCCTGATCCTAGTTGGAAAGTGATCACCTAAACTAGGTGGGGGCCACACAAGTGATTTTTGTCGCAAAGTCTATTTTTAGACTATGTCTATTTTTAGACATATGGATCATGGTCTATGAGTTACAGGATGCTATTTATGGATGATTGGTCAAGTTGGTAAAAATAGATGGACCTCTATTTTTAGACATTGGGTGGTTTCTATTTTTAGACTGTCGGGCTAAAAATAGAACAGTCAAATATTATTAACCCTTAATAATATTTAGACTATAAACATTATATTTTCCTCTTGGAGCACTTCAGTTTGATGCTTGGATGTGGCACATGCAGCTGACAGAAGGAAATACGCTTTTCCTAAGGGTTAGTTGAGCTACTGCATGGTTGACTTCAGTTAGAACTCATGTGGCAGAGTTTGGTGGAGTTGATGAGACAGTTGGTGGAGTTGTGTTCGGTTTAACTTAGTTGAACTAGTTGTATTTAGTCTAACTGAAAAATACACTAGTGAGGAGTGGTGTGAATTAATTATTAATTAATTCACTAATTATTAACTCATAAATCAACTAAAGAACACATCAGTTAACTGCAATGCATGGACAGTTCAGTGGAGACCATTGTTAGAGGTGGGTGAAAGGGTGAGTGTGGCTATCAGTTGTGACTATACTTGTGCATGAGATTTGCACACACATTGATTGAGATTGCCAATGAGGATTGCGCAGTACAAGCCAAGGGGATTCGAACTTGGATCTTATTCATTCTCATCTTGGATTGCGCAGTAGAGGCAGGAAAACAGTGGAGGAGATTTGAACCTGTGACTTGTTCAGATCTGAGCTAGTTTTGTGTGTAACTTTTGGAGATAGTACTGAGTACTTGTGAGGAGTATTGTACTATGATTGTTACATGTTCTCTATAATTATAATATACAGATAGTTGGGGGTTTTCAACTATTGCTTTCCCCATTACATACTGTGTTGATATGTGTACTAGATTATGTTTTAATGTGCGCATGCGACTGCTTCTATTTCCGCATATTGATGATCAATTGTAGAAGAGGTTATGTATTATGCATGAAGCTCAAATAGTGTGTAATCAGGCTAATCTCAGAGAATAATTCAGCAAATTATTCAAATTTCTACAGCATCAACCGCGGTGGAAATATCACAAATCAACTCAGCAAAGACCAGGGATTTCTTAGACTTAGCAGCACTGAATTCAAAGTCAAACTCTTGAAAGATGACAATCCATTTTGAGTACTTTCCCCCAAGCAACTGACGCATTAGAACGTAAGTCAAGGGGTTTCAATCAAAAATCACCAAATTTTTACGTAGGAGGATGTAGTGACGAAAACTTTGAAGAACATGGACAAAAACTAGCGCGAGTTTCTCTACATGAGCGTAACAGGTCTCAGTATCAAAGAGATTGTGGCTCCAGTAGTACACTACATGCTCTTGACCATCGTCATTGTTATGAACCAGCACCATATTGATAGTGTTATTAACGACATCCAAATACAGGCAGTAATCGCGGTGATAATTGGGAGGACATAGTAGAGGAGCACCAATGAGGGCTCGTTTCAAAGCATCGAAAGAGATTTGGGAAATTTCATCCCATATGAATGGGATTCCCTTTTTTAATAAGCGAGTAAAGCCTTTGGAAAGATCGACGTAATTCAATACGAAGCGATGGAGGAAATTCTGTAATATCCCAAATTGGGATTAACAATAATAAAAGTGCAAATACATTAAAAACTACGACAATAGAAAATACATCATAAAAACATGTAAATTGGAGCCAAAAACAACTGCTGAGCCATTTTATTAAATTGAATGGAATGAGTACAATAGTAGTGCTAGGAAGCTTGCACCTGGGCCTACTCAAAATAGGTTGAAGCACAACTCAAACCTAAGCTAAACCTCATGCTGGAAGTGGATCTTCGTGGCTCTATCTTTGCGCTACCTAGCCTAGAAACGTTGATCCTGCTCAACTAAATCTATTGTTGGGGCCTGGAATAATGCTCAAAAAATTTCAGCCTTTTAACCACGGTCTCTACTGAAGAAACCCACAATAACCCATGAAGGATTTTTCCAAATATTGACCTCATAATTTCTGCCTAATTTTCCCCTTTCTCCTCTCGCTGCTGCCTCAGTTGGGATCCTGGTTTTCCCTCTTAATTCCACCCATAAATATTTTCCAAATTAATATTTTCCTCTCCTAAATAAACCCAGAAAGGGCTTTTCCTAGTTTTGACTTTGGAAATTGGCCCTCTTAGGCTTGGCACAATGAACTACCGGGGGAAATCGAACCACCGAAAGATTCTGCTTAGAAATGTCTTTGGAATGATACAATAAAACTTGGTAGGAGGTGGCTAGCCTCCCATCCAAATCTCCTGATGAGAATTCCCTTCTCTCCAACCTCCAGAATCAAACTCCTCAATACACTGTGTCCTCTACTTCGTAGTCTACTCATCCTCTACGTAGTCCAAAAATGGATACGCTTCCTCCTGATGCTGCTGGTAGAAAATTTCCTCACAAAAAGGTGGAACTCCTCTCCTGAGCGGCCACTCGAAGTCCCCTGAGGCAGAGGTTGAGATATCTGCTTGAATATCTCGTGTGCTAAACAACACTGCAGACTTGGCTCTCCAGCTCAAGCGTGCTCTATCGAAATGATAAGGAGAAAATAGCTAAATGAATGAATGCCAAATGAGCCTTCCCTTCCTCCTTTTATCCATGGAGGCCAAACGTATGCCTTAGGTCCCACGTTGGCCTGCGTTTCATCTCCTTGACCAATCATGCACTGTCTTCCTCTAGCCAACCCCACGCTATCCTTTTCATGCCCCTTCTACGCTGCCACCTAAGGCTAGTTTGACCCCACCACTAGAGCCACAATTTTTCCTTGGGGACTTTGGGAAAATAATTTATTTGGCTTAATTAGTAGTTGTGGGTCCCCTACCCAATTTATTTCCGCCAAACATTAAGAAATTCCAAAATAAATCAAAATTAATATTCTAATTCGCTAACTGCTAATTTGGAATATTACATTCCTCCCCATCAAAAATTGCTTATCCTCAAGCAATGCCTGAACAAGCATCCTCCCTAGCTGATGCTCCCCCATGATCACTGAAAAATTTTCTAGGGTCCCAGATGTGCCCCTGAATCATCCCTGATCTCTCCATCGCCTTAATATGGAGGGATCCCCCAATACCAGGATCCCAATCCATCATATCCAACATGAAGATCCCCTTGCTCCACTCACCATCCTCCCAAGCATAAGTCACATAAGCCCTCTGTACACCATCAGTGAGTGGGGAATCATGATGATATGGAATTGTGCCCCACTCCTCATGAAGTTTCCCTACCAAATAGTCCATCCCATGCACTCCAAGAGTAGACCCTCGAAGACACCACCTAATCCTTGCAGAGATAATGTCTTGCTCACATGAGCTCCTTCATATATCATGTTGTTGGCCCACTTGTGAAGTTGTTGAGGTTCCCCATACCATCAGGGAATCACTAAAGACCAATGGAAGATCTGCATGATCTCCCCCTATGGTATCCAACTCATCCCTAAGGGGTATTTAGCTGTAAAGAGCGGTGATGATCAAGCCCCCTGCCGAACTCAGAGTGGTGACACCATGCTGATGCTGCGCTACTCTGATAATGGCATACTCCCACCGTGTGTAGATTGGATCCTCCTCTCCTGAGGCCTAGCGGTGGAAGGTCGGTGAGATCCAAGTTCATCCTGCCCGAGCATCACCTTGATGCCAATATCTACCCCTCCACATCTAACTCTGATCTTATGCAGCAACATAGAAATTTGATCTCGCCATCCGATGGAGGCCTCTAAGTACCCCCTATGCCAACCCAATAATGAGCTAGATCACTCGATGTCCTAACTCTCACCATCACGAGACATAATGGTCTATCAATTAGATGAATATATACCTCCCATAGTTAGACTTGTGGCACCATATATTTGCAGGAATCCCTTTGTGCCTCATCTCTAGTCCCTACATGTGACCAATATAGAGGGTACATATATCATGGGAAAATCTGATGCATGCTAACCTGCCTTGTGCCTACCACTGTGTAATACCGATGACTGCTGGAAGCCACAAGTGACAAATATCCACCCCCTGAATGCAACCAATAGATGGATATATGATGCTTGCAATCAACTTAAGGTATGTAGATCCCTCATGTTCTTGCAAACCATCTCCACTTGGTTTTTCATCCACCCTCTATATAATGTGTCGATACATTGTCTAGAGCCCAGACACATACTGGGATGCTACCTCGGCAGCACCGAGTATCCTCTGCTCATGCATGGTCTCAAAATGCCAAGAGAAAAGAGTGACAGATGTCTCCCTCGTGACCCGCTCTCTAGGCGTAGGCTCAGTGATGAATGATATGCCACCCCTGCTTATGATCATCTCATACCACAACCTGTGGTTGTTAACTAATGCACCGACCTAATGCCACGGTTGAGAAGTCTCTCCCCAAGTGTGTTGAGTGTTATCTAAACTTCTTGGGTGAGCATCGCGTACCCCGCTGCTCATGCCCAAAGTGTCAAAGGACAACAAAAAAATAGACTGTGCCCGTGAGTGATGTAAAAGAGAGTTAGGCATGTGAGTCCCCATGGATGCCATCAAGTATCGCTCATCTGTCTCCCTGTCGATCCTAGGTGAACTACCCACAAATGTATATCTATTGTCCCCGTCCATGAGTCTCCCTAGAGGCAATACACTAAGACCTTGTTGTGCAGCAAGATACACCCCTGCATACCACCGATGATCCACATACTCCTTAACATGCCACTCCACACTACGGTATACCACAGCTACTGTTCTACCACCCTGTATTGTCTTGTGCCTTATCCGTGTCAAGGCACGAGTCACTCCTCATGTGTACTCGATGTGATGTAAGACACTCCTACTCTGCAATGCAGTCCCACACACCACGTTACACCACCATACACCTCCATGTCCACCTATAGTCCACTACTCAATGCTAGATGCTCCCACACATCCTTGGATGTGATGGTCTTGAGTTGTGTCCCTACATGTCGGACCACCCCAAATCGATATCATCACCCCTACCGTCTAGTTGCTACACCCACATATGGATGGATCATCAATCCAAACCATCCCTGAGGGGTTCAAGAAGTGAATCTCCCTATGTGTCAGTAGTGATGCCACTACTGCTCTGCTCCACTGCGACCTCTATGCCCCACACAAAGGTGAAGAATCCTTGGCTCCATACAACACATCGTCTAGTGGCCTGCCAATGCCACCTCCTCCGACAAGGTCCTACCAACGTATGTTGATCACCTCGTGACTCCGCGTACAAATGTCGTACCAAGACTGATAGGCCTCTAAATTAGATATAAACTAAGGCCCATCTACCTTCCTTATGCACATGAAAAGATATATTAAATCTCTCCTTCTGCACTTAATAATGTTTTCTTATGCTTTGATATTTTCTTAGGAAGGTTTAAAGGTAATTGCATATTTGTGCCTAATATTTGTTATTTTTGTAGAAGATTGTGAGAATATTTGGCAAATCATGCAGATTTTGAGAAGGAGATAATTTAGGGACTTGCTCCCTGCCATTGGAAGATCAACATTGAAGAATAAATGAGCACAATATCAGGAAATTCTTGAAAAATCTTGGAGAGATTCAAGGGGTTGTCCACCCTCCTTAACTATCAAAGGCAACCAAGTGCACTCAAAGACATACTTCACTTGGAGTCAAGTCGACTCATTACCTATTTTCTAGTGAGCTATTGGTAGCTGCCTTATAGTATAAATAAAGCTGATAAAGAGCTAATTAGGTTCAACTTCCATTCGATTCCATTCAGAACTTTTGTTGTAAGCTATTCTTCTTTTTATTATTGTACTTAGTGATAAAAATTTTAGAAATGTAACGAGGCAATTCTCTTCCTGAAATGAGAAAACAGACTCCATTTTACTGATTTAGTTCCAAAGAGCTAGGCTCGTGTGTTAGGGCCCAACCCATGTGCCTTAGCTTCTCTATTGTTTTCATTCTTTCTTGTCTGTCATTTAGCTAGTTTTGTTTCTATCATTTAGCTAGTTTTTCTTCTGATAGTTTCATTGTTGTTTAGTTTTTCCTTCAGTGTGTTGTTGTAGTTCTTCATTTTCTTACGAAAGTAATAGAGTAGAGGAAAACTTCAAAAGTTGTGGATCAAGACCCCCTTCTCATCTCTATCAATAGTACTCGAGGAGGGCGAACCTTCCCATAGACCCAAAAATTGATCTCTAAGATTAAAAGTAGAGTTGCATTACCATTTTTTAGTCTCCCGTTGCACTGTATTTTTACGCATTCATTTGTTTCATTGCGCATAAGTTAGCAGGTTGAATACAAGAATTATTGTTAAAACCCTAGAGAAGCTCCGTGGTGCCTCCCCGCTTCATTCTCCATCTCTGTCTTTGCAATCTGCGCACTGCTGCTACACCCTCCATCTCTGCTTTTTCCCGCTTAGTCTCACTGTCGCACCCACCTTTTTATTCATAAAAACACTTAAACCATTCAGCTAGCTTTATTCCTTTGTTTTTATTCATCGCGGTTGCCTTACCCTTTTTTAAGAAAAACACTCGAAAACCATTGGAAATCGACCTCCTCCCTTGCTCCTTGAACTTCCCGCTATCGTACATCTCAAATCGCAATTCGCAATCTTTATCCTATCGCAGATCGCAACCTTTTCCCTTTTCACAAATCGCATTTCGCATTCCGAAACCTTTTTCCCTTTTCCTTTAAGACTTATTGCTACAAACACCGATTGCGATATCACTCCATACACCACCACACCGCAAATCTCATTTCTCAATCTTTATCTGCTCCTTGTTAACACTTACTGCTCCTGTCTACCGATTGCGATATTGGTATTGCGCTCCGCCACCGGTCCCACCTCCATGTCATCCGACTCATCGCAAATCGCACTTTTGTTTGGTTCCTATTAACACTTGCAGCTCCCAATGCCGATTGCTATATTCTCCGTACTCCACCACATCGCAAATTGAAAATTGCAATTTTTATTTAGTTCCCGTTAATACTTATCGCTCCCGACACCGATTGCAATATTGTCAAAGCACCCTACCACCTATCCTCCCGCCACATCATTTGACATATTGCATTTCGCATTTCGCAGTGTCTATCCCATCGCAATTCTTCCATCACACTTTTCATTTTCAATATTATGAATTTTAATAAAGTCTAACCCCCCCTTTTCACGCCTTTGAGCCTTGTTTCGTGTGTTAAGTCTTCCATTAGCATCTTTAGCCCTTTTCCTCTGGACTACAATCGATGCTTTTTCAATTAGAATTAAGTCATGGATAACTTTGCTACATGGATAGAAGCATGGTAGATAGAGCATAAGATAAGTAGGGTGTGTTTAGCCGATTGGCCAAGTTAAGAGTGATTTAAATTAGTTTCTTTTCTGCCATTTATTTTCAGCAAGTTAAATTAGTTTCCTTTCCTATCATTTCTTTTCAGAAATTTAGTTTAGTTTCCTTTCTGTCATTTCCTTTCTGCAATTTATTTTAGTTTCAAAATAGTGTGATAGACTTCATTGAGAACCCCTAGAAGTAGCGCCCTTTCGTAGAGCAAAAGAGGATGACATGAATAAAATGTAGCTGTTGTGTATATAGCACTGTCACCTCCAAGTTTGTACGAACCCCGGGTTGGTAAAGTAAAGTAGGGAAGCCCTTGGGAGTTACAACACTCTTGGTGCAATACCAGGGCTCACCACATTTTGGCACTGTTGCCGGGGAGGTGTCTAATAGATGCTTTGATTTTGTTTTAGCATTCTTTTCTGCTTTCCTTTTTCATGTTGTTTCCAAAATCTTGAAAAATACAAAAAAAAAATGATTTCCATGCCTCATATGAGTAGGGATACTCAGAAATTTTTAAGAAATACTTCTCCAATACCAAACCCTTCCCCCCCCACCCCCCTCTCCAGCTGACCACATGGTGCAGTAAGAACCACATCACCATACACTTTTGAAGGTAGAAGAGATGGTTGGATATGATGACAATGAAGAATATCTTATTGGGTTTCCCATTCAAGATATGGATATCAATGTACATATGAAGAACATCCCTCCATCTTTCCTTCCCAACTTCCATTGTATGAGGACATAGGATCTGGAAACATTTCTCTTTGAATTTGAGATACTTTGTAGATCTTATGGCTACTTATCACACACTCAAAAATTGAGACTTTTTCCTGCAACATTGAAGGATAAATATCTTAAATGGTTCATGAGTCTAGGTACTAATTCAATAAGATCATGGAATGATATGCAAAAGATATTTCTAGAAAAATATAAAGATCGTGATATTAGAGAATAAATTTTTAGAATGAACCAAGAAGAAGATGAGAGCCTTGAGAATATAATAAAGAGGTTCATGTATAATGTTAAGAGGGCAAAATTGCATCATCTAGGATTTTACACACTAAAAACCCTCTTACTTAGAACAATTAGGGATGAGTGGATTGATATCCTTAATATCATGAGTAGAGGAGACGTATACCAATTGCCATTTGAAGAAATTTGTGAAACATGCAAGCGCATATCAAGAGGAAGGGAAAGAGTAAGTAATTCTGCCTCAAAATTGGTAAGGCAAGATGAACTTGGAAATTTTCTTGACAGCTTTAAAACATAAATTCTTAGCAATCTAAGTGAACAAGTAGAAATTTTAAGAATGCAAAATAAGAAAAAAGTAGATGTTGATATTTCTGTTATCCATGCAGAATCATATGCTACTAAATGTTTTCCATCATTCCCCAGGTTTAAATAAGTTTACCAGGAAGACAATGGAGCAAGGCAATCACCAAAGAAGTTATGTTATGTAGCTCCAAGGATACCCTGGAAGCCTAGTCAAATTGATATGATGCAAGGGCCCACTTCACAATTTCAAGCTTATTCACATCCATCTCAAGCTAATTGGGACACACTCCCTCCTTGGCAACCTCGACCATCTCAACCTCAAAACCAATCATGGCAACATGGTTGTCAAGGACCTTATTGGGAAAATCCAAAATATCCTCAATCTTTCCCTTAATATCCTCCATACCCAACTCCATTATATCCCTACCATCCACTTCCACCACAACCACAACCTCAACCATATCCATCTCATATATCCACCCCCACTCAACTACATGTACCACCATTTCCAAACCCATACAATGTAGTATCTCAGCTCACTTACAATGCTGAAGTACAATAATTCCAAACATCTCCTCTTGATATAGATGGTATTCATCTTAGTTCAATAAAGGTATTGCAAAGAAGATATTTTCTAAATGTCATTAAAGGACAACATCAAGAAGAAGAAGATCCAAATGAGGAGATCAAAATATCAAGGGCTGCACTTGATGAAGAGTCGGCTTCAGAATCAGATGTTAAGAAAGTTTCCTCATGTTTACCAGCATTTCCTCCATGCGTTTAAGAGAACAATCAACAAAAAGAGAAAGATTTGAGGCGCCTAGACAGACCTACTAGTGGAAAACCTCATTGAGGCAGCTAGTATGCCTTAAAAAAAAATGCTTTTCTCCATGTATCTCTCTTTAATGAATGCAGGTGTTCTCCAACCTTTGCAAGCATAAAAACAACAAGTTGGCACAAAAATAAAATTCGGTAAACACCCTACTTAAAGGTAGTCAAACTTGGACTTCCTCCTCCTATGCTTAGAAGCTCACCTCAATAAAATTATCACATGCAGCTTCAGAGCAGCTTTAGAACCACCGAAGACAGGTTCAACATCCATATCAACAGCTTCAATATCACCTACAAAAAAAAATCAATGGTAAGTCTCGGCTATGCAATCATCTAACCCTTTCTACGAATCTATTTTAGCTTAATAAAACTTAAAAATTGTGAGAAGGAAAGTTTTTTATACAGCCAAAATCAGTAGCCGGGCAACCTGAGCCTTATCTAGCAACTAGCCTCACTTTTTCCACCAAGAAGAGGAACAAGACAAAAGTAAAAAGGACTTGAGGAAGTGGGTAGTAAGAAGTTCATGTAATGGAAGACAAAGAGTGCCAAAGGGGTAACCAAGGGTGAACTGAGTTAACAGAAAAAGAACTCTGAGTTTATTTTGAAAAATAAAATATAAAAATAAAAGGTGCACCCACCACCTCTTGACATGCAAAACAGGATTGATTAAGGCATCCGAGGACCTCCATGAAGCACTTACGAGAAGAAATGCAACAAGAATATCAAGAAGATTAGCAGGAGGAGTAACGCATGGGCTAATAAACAGAAAATGAAATAAGCCAGGATGCAGGAAGAACCACAAGGCAAGGAGGATGAATAGGTTGTTCAGAGGCTAAGAAACAGTTTCAGTAGGGGGTGATGATGGGCCTCTAAATTAGACATAAATTAAGGCCCATCAAACCTTTCTTAGGCCCATCTACCTTCCTTATGTGCATGAAAAGATATATTAAATCTCTCCTTGTGCACTTAATAATGTTTTCTTATGTCAGCACGGGTTCGATCTATCGGACCACGTTGGTCGCGTTTAGCCTGTTAGGGCAGCGCGCCGCTAGCATCAAATTAATTCGGACAGTCGCACTAGCTGCGGGCAAAATTTTGAAACAATAAATCTACGCATTTCCATGGATGATTTCCAAAACTACTCCGATGGAAGCTCCTAGAATGTCTTTGGAACATGTTTTTCAGGTGATTTTAGCATATATGGTCATCGAATTAAAAGAACGAGGCCACGAGGTGGAAGAGCACCAAACACTTCAAGACAAAAATTGTGTAAATGCATTGTGGAATTGTGGATTAATGAAATTTTTTCAAACATCAGGGCTAAGAGCTCAGCTGGAGCTGCTCCAGTATTTGATTGGACTGTGGGATGTGGATCGACAGATATTCATCATCAGGGACCAGGAACTAGAATTAGATTTCATGGACATCTATTTCATCACAGGCTTGTCCAAGAGAGGGGAGAGAATCCAACTCTCCAGAGCTCACGCAGGGGGTAAGAGTAGCAGTATGCTCATCCAGAGACATTGTCTCAGGGCTTGAAAGGCTCAAAGCGGGAAGATATAGATACCCTCTATCAGATTCATTCCCTTGTGAAAATTCCTCCATTTCATGACTCAAGTGGCGAGAGCCCAAGCATTGCATGAGGCAACGAAATTCCAATTCCATTACATGGTGGATTGTCCAGCCCCTACTATTTTCAACTGGTGCGAGGGGTTATTGGCCAACATGAAGAGACAGTTAACCAAGTGCACGACAGGGTGGCTGAAACAATTTGGGTATGGGTCTATCTTGGTGAAATTTTTCTTGGAGAGAGTACCATTGTTCTAGTATCAACGGTTGGAGATACATGATCCAACCTCGAGGGACCTGAGACTGATGAAGTGGTGTGAGATCATGCCCCGAGAGGGTGGGGGCCAACAGATGCATTTCCCTAGAACATTTTTCAGCTATTTGTGTCGTCAACTCATCATGGTTGAATAAATTGCATATGCAGGCATCAAATTCAAGGGAGATCTAGATCTACCCATTTTGTTAGGAAACTAGTGGACTGATGTAGGTAAAAAATATTTTTTTAACATTTTTTACTTTTTGAATGTTTTTTCTATGTATTATGAGATGTAAACTTATGATTTTTTTATAGATATGGGTCCTTAGAGACCTCCAAGTATGTCACTGATCACGAGGAGGTTAGCCTCTTTGGTGGAGGATGTCCCTTACGAGGAGGGAGAAGACCCATTAGCCGAGTTAGAGCAGAACTTGGTAGGCCTTATGAGAGGCTTCCCAGAGTGTGCTACCTTTGATGACATTCATCTTCACTTTTAGAGGAATATGGTCGAGGTTCCAGGAAAATTACGTCGTCTACTCTAGCGAGTGATTCGAGCAGTCACCTACTATCACGAGAACCATGAGGATGGATAACAGCCCTGTTTTTACATTTTTGTACTGATGAAGGCTCAAAGAGCCATTTTTCTCACAGAACACATATTTTTTAGATTTTGGATTTTCACATATGTTGGTTTATTACATATTGTGAAAATACATACGCAAAATTCTAGGATTTCACACATAATAATGACCATTTAACTGTAACACAACGAGTTGTGAGTCTAATTTAACAGCCAAATATCTAATTCCGAGATCAATAACATTCAATAATAGCTTGATAACCACACTATATTCGGAAATATTGTTAGTTGTTTGACCCAAACAAATACCTTGTAAATTAATCAAGTCTCCATTAGGCGCAAAGAGTTCCCATGCTGCGGAAGACAGAATCCGTGTGCTACGGTAAGCGCCATCAACAAAACCGATGTAATGATACGATGACATCTGCAAACTAAGTGGAACATAAGGTGAGCAGAGGAAACATGTCCGCAAAGCAAAAATCACACTAAAAATCCAATCAAAGCACACTAATGTACAAAGTACCACACTCATGATTAAGCGTAATTTTTTTTTCAAATATAGCCCATTTCGGGGCTCAGCCAATAGATTTCCCTCATAATCTGCTAGCTTATAGGCTCCTCTTTCCAATACTTATTGAATGATATATGTCCCATGCCACATTGACTTGAATTTTACTACTCCCAATTTATTGTGGGCTTGAATGATATATGTCACCTTCGAAGAAAACGCGAGGGTTGAAATATTTGTCATATTGAGCTTTAACTCGTATTTTTTGTGCTTCAATAACTAAAGTAGCAAGTCTCCAGGTATCATCGAGATTCTTAGGGTAAAGCAAGCGTTCCTCTTCTCGTGAAGTAAGTAGTTCAACAAATAACTTCATAGAAGGAATCTTACACTCGATCAGGAGTGCGGCCTCCAGACCATACACTAATTGGAATGATGTGAATCTAGTGGCAGTCTTGACATAGGTTTTGTAAGCCCACAGAGCTGAGAAGAGCATGAGATTCCAATATCGTTTGTGCTTCCCAATGGCGCGTTGAAGCATGGTCACCAAAACTTTGTTGACAACCACAACCTAGCCATTGGCCTGTGGATAATAAGGGGTGGATCTATCATGATGTAACCCCAACTGAGCAGCGAGTGCTATCATCATATATTTGTGAAAATGAGAGACATGATTAGTGACAATCGCTTTCAGGACACCAAACCAAGATATGACATGATTGAACAAGAATTGTGTCGCAGTTAGACCTTCATTATCATATGTAGACATTGCGGCCCGTTTAGTGAAATAATAGAGGACACGATAATATAACCATGCCCCCCGACCGAGCAAGGGTTACAGGTCATGAAATCTATGCCCCATTTCACAAAGGCTTCGACGGTCACAATTGGGTGAAAGGATGAGGGTGGGGCGCGATCTTTCCAAGAGTAGACTCGGCAGTCTTGGCATTTTCGTACTGCAACGATGTAGTCTTTAAAGATATACGACCAAAAATACTCTGCGCGAAGGATATTTTGGGTGGTAGCATAACCGGACATGTGACCACCATAGGCCCCATAGTGGCAGTCATTGAGAGATTTCTCAGCTTCCTCGAGAGACAAACATCGACAGAGGACATAGTCAATACCAATGCAATATAGGGTTTCTCCAACGATATGGTAATGTTGGGATTGGTAGCGAATCCGTCGTCACTCAAAGAGCGATACCTCTAGCTGAAAAGTTTGGGTCTGGAGATAGACAATGATGGCTCCATACCATGGATCAAGAGTACTGATGAGAAAGAGATTCACATCTAGAATGGACTCATCAAGAGGAGTGGGATCAACCGCAACGAGAAGATCACAAATCAACTCAACAAAGACCAGTGATTTCTTAGACTTAGCAACAATGAATTCTAAGTCGAACTCTTGAAGGATGACAATCCATTTCGATTACTTTCCCCCAAGCAACTGGCGCATGAGAATGTAAGTCATGGGGTTTCAATCAGAAATCACCAAAGTTTTACATAGGAGGATGTAGTGACGAAAACGTTGAAGAACATGGACAGCAACCAGTGCGAGTTTCTCTACATGAGAGTAACAGGTCTCAGTATCAAAGAGATTACAGCTCAATTAAAACACTACATGCTCTTGACCATCATCATCGTTATGAACTGGCACTATACTGATAGTGTTGTCAACGACAGCCAAATACAGGCAGTAATCGCAGTGATAATTTTGAGGACGTAGTAGAGGAGCACCGATGAGGGCTCGTTTCAAAGCATCAAAAGAGATTTGGGCAATTTCGTCCCATTTGAATGGGATTCCCTTTTTTAATAAGTGAGTAAAGCCATTGGCAAGATCGACATAATTTAGTACGAAGCGATGGAGGAAATTTTGTACTATCCCAAATTGGGATTAACAATAATAAAAGTGCAAATAGACTAAAAACTATGACAACAGAAAATACATCATCAAAACATGTAAATTGGAGCCAAAAAAAAAAACTGAGCCATCTTATTAAATTGAATGGAATGAGTACAATAGTAATGTTGGGAAGCTTGCACCTGGGCCTGCTCAAAACAGGTTGAAGCACAACTCAAACCCAAGCTAAACCTCATGCTGGAAGTGGATCTTCATGGCTCTGTCTCTACGTTGCCTAGCCCAGAAATATTGATCCTTATCCATTGAATCTATTGTTGGGGCCTGGAATAATTCTCAGAAAATTTTGGGCTTTTAACCACGATATCTGCTCAAGAAACCCACAATAACGCACCAAGGATTTTTCCAAATATTGAGCTTGGAATTTCTGCCTAATTTTCCCCTTGCTCCTCTAGCTACTGACTAAGTTGGGATCCTAATTTTCCCTCTCAATTCTACCCATAAATTTTTTTCAAATTAATCTTTGCCTCTCCTAAATAAACCCAGAAAGGGTTTTTCCTAGTTTTGACTTTGGAAATTGGCCCTCATAGGATTGGCACAATGAACTGCCAGGGGAATCGAACCACCAGAAGAATATGCTCAGAAATATCTTTGGAATGCTACAATAAACCCTGGTAGGAGGTGGCTAGCCTCCCCTCCAAATCTCCTGATGAGAATTCCCTTCTCTCCAACCTCCAGACTCAAACTCCTCACTACACTGCATCCTCCACTGCGCAATCTACTCCTCTATGAAGTCCAGAAATGGATACGCTTCCTCTTTATGTTGCTAGTATAAAATTCCCTCACAAAAGGGTGGAACTCCTCTCCTGAGTGGGCACTCGAAGTCCCCTGAGGCAGAGGTTGAGATCTTCGCTTGAAGATCTCGTGTGCTAAACAACACTACAGACTTGGCTCTCTGGCTCAAGCGTGCTCTATCAAAATGATAAGAAAAAAATAGTTGAATGAATGAATACAAAATGAGCCTTCCCTTCCTCCTTTTATCCATGGAGGCCAAACGTATGCCTAAGGTCCCACCTTGGCCTGCGTTTCTTCAACTTGACCAATCACGCACTATCTTCCTCTAGCCAATCCCACATTGTTCTTTTCATGCCCCTTCTATGTTGCCACCTAAGGCCAGTTTGACCCCACCACAAGAGCCACAATTTTCCCTTAGGGACTTTAGGAAAATTTTTATTTGGCTTAATTATTAGTTGTCGGTCCCCTACCCACTTTATTTCCACCAAACATCAGGAAATGCCAAAATAAATCAAATTTAATATTCCAATTAGCTCAGTGCTAATTTGGAATATTACATTGCTCCCAACCAAAAATTTATTATCCTCAAGCAATGCATGAACAAGCATCCTCCCTAGCTGATGCTCCCCCGTGGTCACTGCAATATTTTCCAGGGTCCCAGATGTGCCCCTGAATCATCCCAGATCTCTCCATCACCTTGGTATGGAGGGATCCCTCAATACTAGGATCCCAATCCATCCTATCCAACATGAAGATCCCCTTTCTCCACTCACCATCCTGCCAGGCATAAGTCACATAAGCCCTCTGTACACCATCATTGAATAGGGAATCACGATGATATGGCATTGTGCCCCACTCCTCATGAAGTTGCACTACCAAGTAGTCCATCCCATGGACTCCAAGGGTAGACCCTCGAAGATACCACCTAATCCTTGCAGAGATAATGTCTTGCTCACTTGAGCTCCTTCGTATATCATGTTTTTGGCCCACCTGCGAAGCTGCTGAGGTTCCCCACACCATCGGGGAATCACTAAATACCAATGGAAGATCTGCATGATCTCCCCCTATGGTATCCAACTCATCCATAAGGGGTATTGAGTTGTAAAGAGCGTTGATGATCAAGCCCCCTACCGAACTCAGAGTGGTGCCACCATGCTGATGATGCGCTACTCTGCTTATGGCATACTCCCACCGTGTGTATATTGGATCGGTGAGATCCAAGTTCATCCTGCCCGGGCATCACCTTGATGCCAATATCTACATGTCCACATCTTACTCTAATCCTAGGTAGCAACAGAGAAAGTCGATCTCGCCATCCGATGGAGGCCTCTCAGTACCCCCTGTGCCAAACCAATGATGAGCTAGATCACTCGATGTCCTAACTCTGACCATCATGAGACAGAATGGTATATAGATCAGCTGAATCTCTACCTCCCATAATTAGGCCTGTGACACCATAGCTCTTATATTTGCAGGAATCCCTTTGTGCCTCATCTCTAGTCCCTGCATGTGACCAATATAGAGGGTACATATGTTATGGGAAAATCTTATGCATGCTAACTTGCCTTGTGCCTTCCACTGTGTAATATCGATGACTGCTGGAAGCCACGAGTGACAAATAGCCACCCCTTGAATGCAAACAACAGATGGATATTTTATGCTTGCAATGGACTCAAGGTATGCGGATCCCTCATGTTCCTGTCGACCATCTCCACTGGGTCTTCCATCCACCCTCTATATAATGTGTCGATACATTGTCTAGAGCCCAAACACATATTAGGATGCTACCTCGACTACACCGAGTATCATCTGCTCATGCATGGTCTCGACGTGCCATGATAAAAGAGTGACACATGTCTCGCTCGTGACCCGCTCACTAGGCATAGGCTCAGTGATGACTGATATTCCACCCCTTCGTATGATCATCTCATCCCAAAACCCGTGGTTGTCAACTAATGCACCGACCTAATGCCACGGTTGAGAAGTCTCTCCCCAAGTGTGTTGAGTGTCATCTAAACTTCTTGGGTGAGCATCGCTTACCCCGTCGCTCATGCCCAAAGTGTCAAAGGACAAAAAAAAAATAGATTGTGCTCATGAGTGACGTAGAAGAGGGTCAGGCATGTGAGTCCCCATGGATTCCGTCAAGTATCACTCATTTGTATCGCTGTCGATCCTGGGTGAACTACCCCCAAATGTATATATGTTGTCCCTATCCATGAGTCTCTCTAGAGGAAATACACTCAGACCCTGCTGTGCAGCACCATACACCCCTGCATACCACCGATCATCCATGTACTTCTTGGCATACCACTCCACACTGCGGCATACCCCAACTACTATTGTACCACCCTATATTGTCCTGTGCCTTATCTGTGTCAAGGAACCAGTCACTCCTCACGTGTACTCGATGTGATGTAAGACACTCTTACTCTGCAATGCAATCCCACACACTACGTTACACCACCATGCACCTCCATGTCCATTGGTAGTCCACTACTAAATGCTAGATGCTCCCACACATCCTTGGATGTGATGGCCTTGAGTTGTGTCCCTACATGTCGGACCACCCCCAAGCGGTATCATCACTTCCACCGTCTAGTCGCTACACCCACATATGGATGGATCATCACTCCAAACCATCCCTGAGGGGTTCAAGAAGTGAATCTCCCTATGTGTCAGTAGTGATTACACCACTGCTCTGCTCCACTACGACCTCTATCCCCCATGTAAAGGGGAAGAATCCTTGGATCCATACAAGGCACCGTCTAGTGGCCTGCTAATGCCACTTCCTCCGACAAGGTCCTGCCAAAGTATGTTGATCACCTCATGACTCCGCGTACAAATGTCGTACCAAGACTGATGGGCCTCTAAATTAGACATAAAATAAGGCCCATCTAACCTTTCTTAGGCCCATCTACCTTCCTTATGCGCATGAAAAGATATATTAAATCTCTCATTCTGCACTTAATAATGTTTTCTTATGCTTTATTATTTTCTTAGGAAGGTTTAAAGGTAATTGCATATTTGTGCCTAATATTTGTTATTTTTGTAGAAGATTGTGAGAATGTTTGGCATATTATGTAGATTTTGAGAAGGAGATAATTTAGGGACTTTCTCCCTGCCATTGGAAGATCAACATTGAAGAATAAACGAGCACAATATCAGGAAATTCTTGAGAAATCTTGGAGAGATTCAAGGGGTTTTCCACCCTCCTTAACTATCAAAGGCAGCCAAGCAAACTGAAGACGAGGTGCACTCAAAGCCATACTTCACTTGGAGTCAAGTGGACTCATTGCCTATTTTGTAGTGAGCTGTTGGTAGCTTCCTTTTAGTATAAATAAATTTGATAAAGAGCTAATTAGGGTCAACTTCCATTTGATTCCATTCGGAACTTTTGTTGCAAGCTATTAAGCTTTTTATTATTGTATTCAGTGATAAAACTTTCAGAAATGTAATGAGGCAATTCTCTTCTCGAAATGAGAAGATACACTCCATTTTACTGATTTAGTTCCAGAGAGCTAGGCTCGTGGGTTGGGGCCCAACCCACGTTCCTTGGTTTCTCTGTTGTTTTCATTCTTTCCTGTCTGTCATTTAGCTAATTTTATTTTTGTCATTTAGTGAGTTTTTCTTCTGATAGTTTCATTGTTGTTTAGTTTTTCCTTCAGTTTGTTGTTGTAGTTCTTCATTTGCTTACGAAAGTAATTGAGTAGAGGAAAACTCCAAAATATGTGGATCAATACCCCCTTCTCATCTCTGTCAATAGAGCTTGAGGAGGGCGAACCTTCCCACAAATCCAAAAACTGATTTCTCAGATTAAAAGTAGAGTTGCATTACCATTTTTTAGTCTCCCTTTGCACTATATTTTTACGCATTAGTTTGTTTCCTTGCGCATAAGTTAGCAGGTTGACTATAGGAATTATTGTTAAAAGCCCAGAGCAGCTCTGTGGTGCCTCCCCGCTTCACTCTCCATCTTTGTCTTCGCAATCTATGCACTGTTGTCACACCCTCCATCTCCGCTTTTTCCTGCTTACTCTCACTACCACACCCACCTTTCCATTCATAAAAACACAAACCATTCAGCCAAACTTATTTGTTTGTTTTTATTCATCACAGTTGCCTTACCCTTTTTAACGCAAAACGATCGAAAAGCATTGGAACTCGACCTCCACTCTCGCTTCTCGAACTTCCCGCTACCATACATCGCAAATCTCACTTCAAAATCTTTATCCTATTGCAAATCACAACCTTTGCCCTTTTCACAAATCGCATTTCCCATTTCGAAACCTTTTTCCCTTTTCCTTTAAGACTTACTGCTCCAAATGCCGATTGTGATATTGCTCTGTACTCCGCCACACCGCAATTCGCATTTTGCAATCTTTATCTTGTCGCAAATCGCATTTCCCAATATTTATCCGCTCCTTGTTAACACTTATCGCTCATGTCAGCTGATTGCGATATTGATATCGGGCTCCGCCACCGGTCCCACCGCCATTTCATCCGAATCATTGCAAATCATAGTTTTATTTGGTTCATGTTAATACTTACAGCTCCCAATGCCGATTGCAATATTATCTGTACTCTGCTACATCGCAAATTTCAAATCGCAGTTTTTATTTGGTTCTCATTTATACTTATCGCTCTCGACGCCGATTGCAATATTGTCAAAGCACCCTACCATGTCATTTGACTTACCGCATTTAGCAGCATTTATCCCATTGTAATTCTCCCATCACACTTTTCATTTGCGATATTATGAATTTTAATAAAGTCTAACCCCCCTTTTCACTCCTTTGAGCCTTGTTTCGTGTGTTAAGCCTTCCATTAACATTTTTAGCCCTTTCCCTCTGGATTGCAATCAACACTTTTTCAATTAGAATTAATTCATGGATAACTTAGCTGCATGGATAGAAGCATGGTAGATAGAGCACAAGATAAGTAGGGTGTGTTTAGCCGATTGGCCAAGTTAAGTGTGATTTAAATTCGTTTCTTTTCTACCATTTCTTTTCAGCAAGTTAAATTATTTTCCTTTCCTGTCATTTCTTTTCAACAATTTAGTTTAGTTTCCTATATTTCCTTTCTGCACTTTATTTCAGTTTCATTGAAGTGTGATAGACTTCACTGAGAACCCCTATAAGTAGTGCCCTTTCATAGAGCGGAAGAGGATGACATGAGTAAAATGCATCTGGTGTGTATATAGCACTGTCACCTCCAAGTTTGTACAAACCGCAGGTTGGTAAAGTAAATTAGGGAAGCCCCTGGGAGTTGCAACACTCTTGGTGCAATACCAGGGCTCACCACTTTTTGGTGCCATTGTCGAGGAGGTGTCTAATAGATGCTTTAATTTTGTTTTATCATTCTTTTCTTCTTTCCTTTTTCAAGTTGTTTCCGAAATATTGAAAAATAAAAAAAAATATATGATTTTCATGCCTCATATGAGTAGGGATACTCATAAATGTTTAATAAATACTTCTCCAATACCAACAAACCCCCCACTCCCCCCCCCCCCCCCACTTGACCACGTGGTGTAGTAAGAACCACATCACCGTACACTTTTGAAGGTAGAAGAGATGGATGGATATTGTTGTTCCTTGAGAAACAATTCCTTGTTGTGTAAAGGAATTCGTGCTCAAGACATTAAAGATTATGTCACAAACAAGTGTATATATGTCTCTGTTTATTAAACCTTCAAATATTAATAATATATTCTCCAAATATCAAATCTTTACAAGTTCTGCAATGCCATGTTCTCTTTATGTTGAAGTGAGCGAGTGGAAGACGAAGAAAGAAAAGGATTTTAAATTGACATGCTGCTTAAAACAGAATCTACCATTATAAAATCCTAAAGAAGCGAGTAACAATAAAGCTAAAATAGAGGAGCGCCCATTAAGGATGTTTAACTCTTAGATACACAGATATCAAGAGACCTGCAGCTCAAATCACTCTACTTTATTCATAGATATGGAAATGAAATGAAAACTGAGAAAACTATTCAACACAGATAGAATGATGGAAACTTGCAAAACTTTTCATTCATTCAATATTTTTAAGTACAAAATTAGCCTTCAAGGTCCAAAACTCGGACTCTTCTTTCTTCTTCCAATTGTCTTTAAATACAATATGACCAAAATGGTTTCCAGTAATGAAACCGATTCTAACTAACTCTAACTGCTTAACTGCTCACTGTAGTCGAGGTACATGCCTCGGAAAAGTTCTATTACATTTACATGACTTCAATTAAAACATGATAAATTCCTAATCTAAGTGAGCTGATGCTCCTGAAATAGTGGTTGTCTCAATGACTATTTGTGGCTGAACGGCTATTTGTGGCTGAGTGGCTGGAGTTGTCTTTTCTGTGTCCATAGAAAATCTTTTGCATTCTTTCCAGAGCTTATCCTGAGTCGTCGAAGCGTTCTTATAACGATGATATTCCAGTGTAAACACAACAACCTGACTATGAGTAAGATTACCTGTGAATAATGTCTTCACCATCCATAGCAGAAGGAAATGCCTTTGTAAGAAATTAAATAATGTTTCTCCCTTTAAAACCTGTGTCTTCTCATGCCTGCCATCTGCTCTGCTTTTTGCAAATATCAACTGATCTTCATAGAATTTCTAGGACATAATCTCCCCTCTCTCCTTCCAGCACGAGGGTAAACCTGTTCTCATCAACTTGTCAAATGATATATCAAATTTTTTAATTATCTCTTTAATTCCCTGTAACCGCTTCTCTGCGGCCTTTCGAAGGTCATTTTTTATTATCATTTTATTTACCTCCTCAGCATAGAAGTACCTATCCTGTATCCCCATATCTCCTAACTCTTCATCTGTCTTGGCATTAATAAAGTTTATGAATTTTCTGGCCCAATTCGCTCTTTTAATAGCGGCCTGCTTCTCAGATAATAGCTCCTTTTCATGCTCTGAAACAATGCTTTTCTCTCTGGCAATTATATTCATGGAATCCCATTTTGACTGCATTTATGAAATAATCTCATTCCAAATGATATCCTTAGCTTTAATAAGAGAAATATTTCCTTTTAATTTCTCCTTGAGCTCTTTGATTTCATCCTCAGCTTTCTGTAGCTTCTGCTTGTTCTCATGTGCTTTTTCTTCTCATCCCTGCATCATCTTGGTAACTGTGGCCAATTCTGACTAGGCTTGTTTACAGTCTCTTTCCGCCATATTTAATTATGTGTTTAGCTGAATAACCTGGGCTTGAGGATCAGCTTCACATGCAGAAAAATCAAAAGTACAAGTATGGTTCTCGATATGATTCTGTAAGGATATAGCGGTCTGCTTTACCTTAGTGAGTTCTTCGTCTTTCTTCAATAACTGCTGTCGCAATTCCTCTTTCTCCTTTTCAACCTCAGCTACTTCGGCCGCCAATGAGTGTTCTGTGGCTGGTAATTTTAACTTTTTCCTTAGTGAAGATATTTCCGCTTCTGCACTTTTCATAAGTTTTTGAATTGCGGCTTTATCATTTGGATCCACACCGATTTTCATAATGATTTTCTTCAACTCTTCATTTTGAGTTGTTAATGCCCTTGCATTAGCTTTCTCCATTTTGCATTGTCTAATGACCTTTGCAAGCATGTTTTCCGTCTTGACTGCTGTAGCATTGGTCTTGTTCAAATCATTTACAATCAGTTGCCCGGTCTGCATGTGAAGATTCATTTTGTCCCACAAGAGGATCTTTTTAACATCCATGACTATGTTTACCTCCTTAAAGCTGCCTGAAGGTCCAAGGGACATTCCTGTCGGATGAGACAGAGCCATCTTGAACTGATCTTTCTCCAGATCCATCACAGTCAATAATCTGGTTTGGTCAGCAAATATATGGTGCTCTGCTTGTGCTTCTATATTAGCTTTTATCCTCTGGTTCCTTTCCTCAATCTGTGTGAACACTTGCTTTATTGAAGGAGCCTTTTCCAAATGAAGTTCCTGTCTTCTAGGAGATGAGGGGAAATCTTGTTCTTCATTAACCTGGAGAGTAAAACCAGGTGAATTAGAAGAATGGTCCTTTGCTAGTTTGGTTCTTTTTTCCTCTCGGGGCTCCTCCTCATCAATTTCAATAACATCCTCTCTACCTCTTTTGCTCATTCTTTCCAAAATTGCAGGTGTTTGAATACTGGTCTTTGATGAACCTGACTCTCCTGGATTAGCCAGTTTCTCTAAATCAGGTTTACTTACATGGGAAAATGTAGCATACCCATTCTCAAACCTTTTCTGAGAAATTATTCCATGTGGATCATAAGGCCATTTCTCTCCCAACAACAACTGCGTCCCTTCCAATATTTTTGAGACTTCATCAAAAGCTTGTCTTGTGTTGACCTCAAAAGGTCCTACACTCATAGGAAACTTGTACATCAATCCTTTCTTCATGGGCAGAAAATGAACTTGGTCTGCATTAAGACTTTGCCTTATAAATTCCAGGGCGAAAAGTCTCATGGGAACAAAGGTTGGGAGCCTATAGGGCTCAATACTAACTCCATACAGCCTTATCTCAGAGTAATCTTCAAATACAAACCAATCTCCAAATTTACAATTGGGCCCTAACTGTAGGAACTCCCGGGATTTTGGCAGAAAGCATGGAGGAAGAGTTCCATTCAGAATTTTATAAGCAGTAGACATGAAATGGTCAACAAATTCAAACAGCCCGGCTTCGTTCTCTTCCTTTCTAACCATATCGGTCCAGAATAAAACTGACTGCTTATTTTTATTACTATCAACTATATTTAAACCCACACTCATGAACTCTTCAACATTTTGATATAAAAATAAGTAAACCACCAATGATGGAAATCTGAAAAAACTTGTTAGAGGGAAGGCGATCAATTGGGAATTTACTACTTCCTGCCAAAAAGACAGGATGTCTAGCACCACCCCTGGTTTCATCATCAGAGCGAACATCCCCAAGACTGCTTTATCAATTCCGTGATCACCGTCTCTTCCCAAAATCTCCGTAATGCAGCTAAGAACTGGCCTATACTGAACACTGAACGCCTCCAAACTGAACTTTCCTCCTTCAAATTGAGTTTTCTCTGGATTTGATTTCAAAAATGACATACAACGACTGAACTCTTCATTTGATAGATCTTCAAAATACTGAACTAATGAATCTTCGGAGAACTGTAACAGAGACTCATCTTCTGGAAAACATAATGCTTGACACATCAATTGTGTTGATATCTGCAGGACATTTTCCCCCTGAAAATTCATGACGAAGCACTTGCCAGGGTACATAGATGAGACTAACCATGAAATGAACTCGGGGAAGAAGTGAGTTTTCGAAACACATGCGGATAACAGACCAGAACTTTTCATAGCAGAGAACACAGGGGATTTGTCAGTGTTTAGGGTTACTTGGTAATGCAGTAGGGGATGATTGACGAACGACGCGGTATCATGAACATCCTTTTCACTATCCAGGAGTGGACTGAGGCTTGATGAACCAGCCAAAGATGTTTGTTTTGCCATGACTGACAAGAACTTCAAAGAAATTTTCGGGGTAACGGATAATGCAAAGGTGGCGGGACATGGTTAAAAAGGACAAACAGACACAAATAGACAAAAACGGGAAGGAAAAACCCTTTAATAGGCTACGGGAATCCATAATAAATGCAGGAATGATGTGGAAAACGGTTGAGAGTGGATGACAGCTGCTTTCCACCTCAGCTGATGACGTCATTGCGGGGGGTCTGTGAGTACGGCGGAAAACTTTAACCCATACCCCCCGTAATAAATCCAAGCCGTTGATCACGGCGCAAGCAAGATCTGACTAGTCAACTACGGGGGGTCGGGATTTGATAACTGTCGGGCTAATTCTCCCCCCGCAATAGCTCATCCATAAGCTCTTTTCTGTGATCCTCACTTCCGCTCGGGAAGCTGCTCGGGGCTTAGCCTTCAAATCATACATATCGAAATAAAGAAACACATTGCATTTGTTTTTTTATGCTAAAGTATAAATAACTTCATATTGTAGCATATTTTCGTATTTATATTATTTTTTCTTTTTCTCTTTTAAATTTAGAAATAAAACATAAAAAGGATATGCAGATAATGATCCACAACATCTGGCTCCACCTGGGGATAGTGTTTTTACCACGAAACACTAAGAACCTGCAGATTAGTGCCTTCACCTCAGGCATGGAGTCACATATTGCTTGATGAAACTATACAATGATCACACCGGATATATACAATGATGAACAAACAGTTGCTTAATGCCGAAAATAATGCTTGAGATATTGCCCGTTCATAGGCATATCCAGCACTTCTCCTTCAAGATTTTCCAGCATGAAAGTATTATTTCCTCTGACTTCATTAATTTTGAATGGGCCATACCACAAGGGATCAAATTTACCGTGTTTTCCTTTGTCTTCCCTTCGTGTATCCCATCTCAATACTAAATCTCCCTTCTGAAACACTACTTCCTTTGCTTTTCTATCAAATACTACCTTCATCTTCTGCTGATAAGTGAGCAAGTTGTCCCGAACTTGATTTATGTTTTCACTTAGTTCCATCACATTGTTCATTCTTCTGATCATGGCATTTGGTTCTGCTTGGGCATCTTGGAGAAAAGAAATCACAGGTTTTACCAATTGTGTGGGGAACAATGCTTGAGTGCCGTATACGAGCTCATAAGGAGACTTTCCAGTAGACCTCCTAGTAGTCATCCTTGTTTCCCACAAAGCAAAAACTAACTCCGTATCCCAATTCTTCTAATTTTCACTGATTGTTTTCTTCAAAATTCTTACCAATGTTTTATTGGAGGATTCTGCCAATCCATTTCCCTGCGGATGATAAGCTGTAGAATGAGACAATATCACATTGTAAGTTTGACAAAAATTAATAAACCTGAGTGAACTAAAAACCTGGGCATTATCTGTCACAATATTTACGGGACATCCAAACCTGCTAAAGATATTCTCTTCTAGAAACTTCATAACAACCAAATCGTTTGCCTTCCTGGTGGGGATTGCCTCCACCCACTTTGTAAAATAATCTGTAGCAGTAAGGATCCACTTAAACTGCCCACTGGATGGTGGATTTATTTCTCTAATGAAATCCAACCCCCATTGTCTGAAAGGTTCTTCAATAAAAACAGGGAGAAGAGGCAATGGGGCTAGCTTTTTCTTTTCTACAAATAATTGGCATTTTTGACAACTTTTGACTGTTTTGTAAACATCAGCAAATACAGACGGCCAATAGAAACATGATTTGAATATTTTATGAGCAGTTACCTTCCAGCTGTAATGCCCTCCACACAAGCATTCATGATATTCTTTGATCACTTCTGAAATTTCTTCCTCTGACAGACATAACAACAACATACCAGCCGGATCCTTCCAATATAATTTTGCTTCGATAATGACATAAGGCTGAGCCTTAAGTTTTAAAGCTCTTTATTTAGCTCTATTTATTAAAGGGGGACAAGAAAGAAAGCATAAATAATGAACAATATCCTTATACCAATCTGAGCAGAGAAATTTATACTTAATTGCTGTCTTTGACTGATTACCACTTGTTTCTTCATCGACTTCCTCTACAGGGGCCAACAAATTGATACCCAATGCTTGGAAATTGGATTCTGTCAATAATTTGGCCAATCCCAATCCTTTAACCAGTTTGGTTGGTTTTACATCCAAGTCATATTCCTGGATTTTAGCAATCCATTTCCCCCTTTTACCTTCCACATCGCTCTGTACTAGCACATCTTTTACAGCTGAATTGGGAACGTATGCTAAGATTTGAGAATGGAGGATATAAGTTCTGAAGGCTTTCAATGCTTTCACCAAAGCATATACTTGTTTCTCCAATATATTATATTTTAATTCTGCATCTCGGAGAACTTTACTAAAATATGCTACAGGTTGTTCATGCTTTTCTTCGTTTCTCTGCAATAACATAGCAACAACTGTTGAAGGAGATGCAAACGAGAAAATCTGAAACGACTTCAAATAATCTGGACTAATGAGAACAGGCGCTTCTTTTAAAGCTTCTTTAATCCTTTGGAAAGACTCTCTGGCTTCTTTATCCCACTTTACTTCGGCATCTTTTTTCAACATGTCCGTTATCTTCTTGACGATTTCTGCGTAATTGGGAAAGAATCTTCGGAGAAAATTAATCTTTCCCAGAAATCTCTGAATATCTTTTTTGCTTCGAGGCAGCGGGATAGACTGTATTGCTTCAAATCTTGCTGGATCAATCTTCACACCCTCTTTAGAAACAATGTGGCCAAGTAATTTACCCTCCTCCAGGGCAAACAAAGATTTTTTAGGATTCAGTGATAATCCAAACTTTCTACACTTCAGGAGGGCTTTCTGCAAATGTTGTAAATGCTCTTCATCGGAATTTGAGAAAATTGTGACATCATCTAAATAAACCACCACAAACTGATCACCTACGAATGCAATATCCATCGCTCGTTGGAACGTGGCCCCCGCATTCATCAAGCCAAAGGGCATCCTGGCGTACATGAACGTTCCCCAGGGCGTAGTGAATGCAGTTTTCTTCTGATCTTCATTCTCCACAGCCACCTAGTTATATCCTGAAAATCCATCTACCATAGATAATCTATAAGCTCCTGTCACCTTTTGTAAGACAAAATCCATTTTCGGCAAAGGACAATTATATTTTAATGAAGCCCTATTCAAATTCCTGAAATCTACGCACAACCTTATCTCTCCATTTTTCTTTCGGACTGGTACAAGATTGGAAACCCAATCTGAATATCTGAGTGGAACGATTATCTTAGCTTGCAGCAATTTCTTTATTTCCTTTTCGATCGGATCCAATAGCAATGGATTAATCTATCTGAGCTTCTGTTTATGTGGCTTGACTCCATCCTTCAGTGGAATTTTATGCTATATGATACTTTTATTATATGTTTTCAGATCATCATAAGACCAAGAAAATACGTCTTTGAATTGTTTGAACAAATCCACATACCTTTCTTTGTAGTGCTTTGGGACCCCTTTGAACAACTTAATCATTTTAGGCTCCTGTTGAGTTCCTAAATTACAATCTTCTACCTGTTCATCTTGATTTGCTTTCTTCTTATTTACTGCAACGTCATTGGCATCAAACAGTCTTTCAAGAGGCACCAAACCTCTTGGAAAAATGTTATCTTTCAACTGAATGATCTCCTGACCACAAATATTCTTTTTCAGAGACTTACCTACCAATTCATCTTCATCAGATTCCAAATCAATCTGATGATCTTCAAAATCTTCAACCATCAACAGAAACTTCTTAATCTGTTCATCGTCTTCAAAGACCTGCCAGTGTTTAATATTGTCAGGAATCGAATGTCTATGTCTCATCTCAATTTCATACCTTAGTTTCGGACTGATAGGAGGCTTGAATGTACTTGCTGCAACCGCCAAAGAATCTGCCATTCTATTCTCTTCCCTTGGGACAAACTGTAAGTTGAAAGCTTCAAAATAATTTTCGATCGGATCCCAGACCTCATTCTGATATGCTCTTAACCTGGGATGTTTAGTTTGACATAAATTCTTGATCTGTTTTATAATTAATTCTGAATCCCCAAACACAGTTATAGACTGAATTCCCATCTGCTTAGCCGTCTGCAAACTAATAATTAATGCTTCATATTCTGCGACATTGTTAGTGGATTCGAACTCCAATTTGAAAGAAAAAGGTACAAGATTACCTTCCGGAGAAACAAAAATGAAACCAGCTCCCGTGCCTTCTTTGGAAAACGCACCATCAAAATAACACTTCCACAGCTTATCTGAATGTAGCTCCTTATGTACAATTTCTGATTCGATCTTCCCTTGAGATTCTTCAGCAAATTCTGCATCTTCATGCAGCATGAAGCAAGAAAGGTCGTCCTTCTCTTGACCATAAATTGGTGAATTACTTGCATCTTTCTTGGTAGCCGTTTTTTGAAATCTAGTTTCTCTATACAACCTTCTTTCTTCCCCATTAAAAACGGGAATGATAGCATATGTAAAGTCCAGCTTCAAAACTCCTCCAAGTTTTGCCCCCCATGATCTAGATAATAACATACCAAACCTGGCTGGAATATCTGCCACTACAACATCCATCATAATGCTTTTGGCTGGAATTTGAGCCAATGAAACAACCATATCCTTAATAAGACCCACACACTTAACTCTCTTGGAATCGAAAGAGTAAAGGTCTCTGTAGGGCTTAGTGATTTGTAAATTTAAATCCTTCATCACACTCAATGGCATCAGATTGTGTGATGCGCCAGAATCTAGCATACAGTTATGTAGCACAAAATCACGCAACAAAAGTGATATATAAAAAGGAGGGACAGATGAATCTACCTCTTCAACATGAGGTCCAAATGTTACCACTGGTTTCTCTTCCTGCAGATTTACTATATCACCTACTTCATCAGACTGAGATAAATTGGTAAATTCGGCAATCTCTTTCTTATAACCAGGTGTTTTCATTAACTCAAGAAGAGGTACTTGAACCTTTACTTTCTCCAACTCTTTTGACAAACTGAAAGTTTGATTTGATTTTGTCAACTTTTCAGGCTCTTCTTGGTCCTTCTCGGAATTTGAGCTTTGATTAGAAACAGTAACCAATTTCTCCAAAATGTTAGAATCTTTAGATTTCGTCTGAGAAGTGTCAGCTTGTTGCTTTCCTTTCTGTAATGGAGTCACCATTGGAGTAGGTGTTGCTTCTGATTCTTTTTCTTCATTATCTTGCATCCTTAACCTCTTTTTAGACCTCAAATCATACTTTTTATGCAACTCAGATTGCATAAAGTCTGTGAATTGTCTGCAGTAATCATCCATCTCTTCTTGATCAAATGAGAGATCAGCTTCTTCATCTTCCTTCACCCCTTCTTCATCTATTTCTTCTTCTGTTTCGTCATCTTCCATGTACACAGCAGAGATCCGAGCATCATCTCCTCTCTCGTCCTCTTCATCTACTGAACGGGACGGGGCTGCCTCTATGTACAAAGGTGCTTGCACCTGATCTTGATCTTTTCTTTCTCTTTGTAGAATTTGCAGGGGTTTTTTTTTAAATTGGGGATTAAAAACCCCTCTATTCTGTCTTGCAGGCTTACTATCTATTTCCAACTTTACCAATTTATTTGAAAGATTCTTTATGACCTTAGTCATGTCTTCAATTTTCTGATCTTGAGTTGAGGCTTCTTCTTTAGCCTTTCCTTTATCTAAAACTTTACCAGCAGCGGACATATTAGCCTCAATCTCCAGAGCATCAGTTTGAATCTGTTCCAAAGTAGGGGACCTTCTTTCCCTCAACGTGAAACTGAATTCTGGTTCAAAAGCACCAGCAAAAACAACCCTTGCTCCAATAGGAGGGGGTTTCATTTCAACAGGCAACTATTATACAATTTGTTAAATCTCTTAACAAAATCATTCATATTTTCATCGGATTTCTTCTTGATTGCATTAAATTCCGTCAAAGAATAGCCGTGGTCCCTCTTTTCACCACACCTCTCAATGAAACGTCTTTCTAGGGCATCCCAATCGTTAATGGAACCATTAGGTAATCCTTTGAACCATTTCCTTGCCTCTCCACTTAGAGACTGAACAAAGAGTCTCATAACAACATCCAAATGTTCAACGTTTAAATTCTCTGCAAAAGTGCAAAACAGGGGCAAGTGTTGTTCTACGGTTATTTCATCTTCACCAGTAAATCTAGGGAGTAACTTGAGATACTCCTGAGGCATATCATGCAGTGGTTGCGGTAGATTCAATGGTGCATATCTATTCATTAAGAAAGCAGGGGCTGCAGGAACTGCCATGTTTACGCCCGGGTTAACTGCTCCTTGAGCGGGGGAAAAATGAATACCAGTTGTGGGAAAAGATGAATGAGGTGAAACAACTGATATAGGAATTGGACTGTGAACAATTGCAGAAGAGTTGGTAGCTATATGGGGCTGAGTTTCTATAAAAGGAAAAGACACAAACTCCAAAGATTTCTCTTCTAACGTGGGTTCTTGAAAATGAACGGATGATGGTGATTATCCTTCTTCCGAGAAAATGAGTTTCTTGGAAGCTTTCTTGGATGAAAAAATGTGCAAACTGCTGCCAGGTGCGAGCAGTGTAGTTTCAGGTGTATCTAGTATTTTTTATTTCTGGCCCTTCTTTGAAACAAGCTTCTCAGGATCAGACAAAACAGGAACTTTTTGCTGAGAGGTATCTGACCTCGTGTGAGGTTTCTTGGGAGCCAGAGCTATTTTCAACAATCACAGCGTACTATTTCCTCCTCTCTGAACAACCAGAGGAAATGTAAAACAAAAACCCAGGGAAAATCTTCGAATCTTCGGTCCCCGGCAACGGCGCCAATTAATGTTGTTCCTTGAGAAACAATTCCTTGCTGTGTAAAGGAATCCGTGCTCAAGACATTAAAGATTATGTCACAAACAAGTGTATATCTGTCTCTGTTTATTAAACCTTCAAATATTAATAATATAATCTCCAAATATTAAACCCCTACAAGTTCTGCAATGCCATGTTCTCTTTATGCTGAAGTGAATGAATGGAAGAAAAAGAAAGAAAAGGTTTTCAATTTGATATGCTGCTTAAAACAGAATCTACCATTATAAAATCCTGAAGAAGTGAGTAACAATAAAGCTAAAATAGAGGAGCACCCATTAAGGATGTTTAACTCTTAGATACACAGATATCAAGAGACCTGCAGCTCAAATCACTCTACTTTATTCATAGATATGGAAATGAAATGAAAACTGAGAAAACTATTCAACACAGATAGAATGATGGAAACTTGCAAAACTTTTCATTCATTCAATATTTTTCAGTACAAAATTAGCCTTCAAGGTCCAAAACTCGAAACCTTCTTTCTTCTTCCAATTGTCTTTAAATACAATATGACCAAAATGGTTTCCAGTAATGAAACCGATTCTAACTAACTCTAACTGCTTAACTGCTCACTGTAGTGGAGGTACATGCCTCGGAAAAGTTCTATTACATTTACATGACTTCATTTAAAACATGATAAATTCCTAATCTAAGTGAGCTGATGCTCCTGAAATAGTGGCTGTCTCAATGACTATTTGTGGCTGAACGGCTACTTGTGGCTGAGTGGCTGGAGTTCCCTTTTCTGTGTCCATAGAAAATATTTTGCATTCTTTCTAGAGCTTATCCTGAGTCGTCGAAGCGTTCTTATAACGATGATATTCCAGTGTAAACGCAACAACCTGACCATGAGTAAGATTACCTGTGAATAATGTCTTCACCATCCATAGCAGAAGGAAATGCCTTTGTAAGAAATTAAATACCGTTTCTCCCTTTAAAACCTGTGTCTTCTCATGCCTGCCATCTGCTCTACTTTTTGCAAATATCAACTGATCTTCATAGAATTTCCAGGACATAATCTCCCCTTTCTCCGTCCAGCATGAGGGCAAACCTGTTCTCGTCAACTTGTCAAATGATATATCAAATTTTTTAATTATCTCTTTAATTCCCAGTAACCGCTTCTCTGCGGCCTTTCGAAGGTCATTTTTTATTATCATTTTATTTACCTCCTCAGCATAGAAGTACCTATCCTGTATCCCCATATCTCCTAACTCTTCATCTGTCTTGGCATTAATAAATTTTATGAATTTTCTGGCCCAATTCGCTCTTTTAATAGCGGCCTGCTTCTCAGATAATAGCTCCTTTTCATGCTCTGAAACAATGCTTTTCTCTCTGGCAATTATATTCATGGAATCCCATTTTGACTGCATTTCTGAAATAATCTCATTCCAGGTGATATCCTTAGCTTTAATAAGAGAAATATTTCCCTTTAATTTCTCCTTGAGCTCTTTGATTTCATCCTCAGCTTTCTGTAGCTTCTGCTTGTTCTCATGTGCTTTTTCTTCCCATCCCTGCATCATCTTGGTAACTGTGGCCAATTCTGACTGGGCTTGTTTACAATCTCTTTCCGCCATCTTTAATTCTGTGTTTAGCTGAATAACCTGGGCTTGAGGATCAGCTTCACCTGCAGAAAAATCAAAAGTACAAGTATGGTTCTCGATATGATTCTGTAAGGATATAGCGGTCTGCTTTACCTTAGTGAGTTCTTCGTCTTTCTTCAATAACTGTTGTCGCAATTCCTCTTTCTCCTTTTCAACCTCAGCTACTTCGGCCGCCAATGAGTGTTTTGTAGCTGGTAATTTTAATTTTTTCCTTAGTGAAGATATTTCCGCTTTTGCACTTTTCATAAGTTTTTGAATTGCGGCTTTATCATTTGGATCCACACCGATTTTCATAATGATTTTCTTCAACTCTTCATTTTGAGTTGTTAATGCCCTTGCATTAGCTTTCTCCATTTTGCATTGTCTGATGACCTTTGCAAGCATGTTTTCCGTCTTGACTGTTGTAGCATTGGTCTTGTTCAAATCATTTACAATCAGCTGCCCGGTCTGCATGTGAAGATTCATTTTGTCCCACAAGGGGATCTTTTTAACATCCATGACTATGTTTACCTCCTTAAAGCTGCCCGAAGGCCCAAGGGACATTCCTGTTGGATGTGACAGAGCCATCTTGAACTGATCTTTCTCTAGATCCATCACAGTCAATAATCTGGTTTGGTCAGCAGATATATGGTGCTCTTCTTATGCTTCTATATTGGCTTTTATCCTCTGGTTCCTTTCCTCAATCTATGTGAGCACTTGCTTTATTGAAGGAGCCTTTTCCAAATGAAGTTCCTGTCTTCTAGGAGATGAAGGGAAATCTTGTTCTTCATTGACCTGGAGAGTAAAACCAGGTGAATTGGAAGAATGGTCCTCTGCTAGTTTGGTTCTTTTTTCCTCTCGGGGCTCCTCCTCATCAATTTCAATAACATCCTCTCTACCTCTTTTGCTCATTCTTTCCAAAATTGCAGGTGTTTGAATACTGGTCTTTGATGAACCTGACTCTCTTGGATTAGCCAGTTTCTCTAAATCAGGTTTACTTACATGGGAAAATGCAGCATACCCATTCTCAAACCTTTTTTGAGAAATTATTCCATGTGGATCATAAGGCCATTTCTCTCCCAACAACAACTGCGTCCCTTCCAATATTTTTGAGACTTCATCAAAAGCTTGTCTTGTGTTGACCACAAAAGGTCCTACACTCATAGGTAACTTGTACATCAATCCTTTCTTCATGGGCAGAAAATGAACTTGGTCTACATTGAGACTTTGCCTTATAAATTCCAGGGCGAAAAGTCTCATGGGAACAAAGGTTGGGAGCCTATAGGGCTCAATACTAACTCCATACAGCCTTATCTCAGAGTAATCTTCAAATACAAACCAATCTCCAAATTTACAATTGGGTCCTAACTGTAGGAACTCCCGGGCTTTTGGCAGAAAGCATGGAGGAAGAGTTCCATTCAGAATTTTATAAGCAGTAGACATGAAATGGTCAGCAAATTCAAACAGCCCGGCTTCATTCTCTTCCTTTCTAACCATATCGGTCTAGAATAAAACTGACTGCTTATTTTTATTACTATCAACTATATTTAAACCCACACTCATGAACTCTTCAACATTTTGATATAAAAATAAGTAAACCACCAATGATGGAAATCTGAAAAAACCTGTTAGAGGGAAGGCGATCAATTGGGAATTTACTACTTCCTGCCAAAAAGACGGGATGTCTAGCACCACCCCTGGTTTCATCATCAGAGCGAACATCCCCAAGATTGCTTTATCAATTTCGTGATCATCGTCTCTTCCCAAAATCTCCGTAATGCAGCTAAGAACTGGCCTATACTGAACACTGAACGCCTCCAAACTGAACTTTCCTCCTTCAAATTGAGTTTTCTCTGGATTTGATTTAAAAAATGACATACAACGGCCGAACTCTTCATTTGATAGATCTTCAAAATACTGAACTAATGAATCTTCGGAGAATTGTAACGGAGACTCATCTTCTGGAAAACATAATGCTTGACGCATCAATTGTGTTGATATCTGCAGGACATTTTCCCCCTGAGAATCCATGACGAAGCACTTGCCAGGGTACATAGATGAGACTAACCATGAAATGAACTCGGGGAAGAAGTGAGTTTTCTGAACACAGGCGGATAACAGACCAGAACTTTTCATAGCAGAGAACACAGGGGATTTGTCAGTGTTCAGGGTTACTTGGTAATGCAGTAGGGGGTGATTGACGGACGATGCGGTATCATGAACATCCTTTTCACTATCCAGGAGGGGACTGAGACTAGGTGAACCAGACAACGATGCTCGTTTCGCCATGGCTGACAAGAATTCGAAAGAAATTCGCGGGACAACGGATAAGACAAAGGTGGCGGGACGCAGATAAAATGGGCAAACAGTCACATATACACCAAAACGGGATGGAAGAACCCCTTTTATAGGCTACGGAAATCCGCAATAAATACAGGAATGACGTGGAAAAATAGTTGAAAGTGGGTGACAACTGTTTTCCACCTCCGCTGCTGACGTCATTGCGGGGGGTCTGTGAGTACGGCGGAGAACATTGATCCATACCCCCCGTAATCAATCCGAACCATTGATCACGCCATTTCCAAGATCTAACTGGTCAACTGCGGGGGGTCGGGATTTGATAACCAATGGGCTAATTCACCCCCCGCAATAGCTTATCCGTAAGCTTCTTTGTGTGATTGCGACTTCCACTCAGGAAGTTGCTTGGGTCTTAACCTTGAAATATATATATATATCAACATAAATCTGATGACCGCTTCATGTATATAAAAAATCAGAAATACATTGCGTTCCTCTTTTTTTATGCTAAAGTATTAACAACTTCATACTATAGCACATTTTCGAATTCTTATTATATTTTTTTTTATTTTTTCTTTTAAAATTTCGAAATGAAATATAAAAAAGGATATGCATATGCGACTGATCCATACATTCTATCACTATTACCAAATAGTGAAATTGTTCCTGTAAATTATCTCTATTCAAGAAGTCTAGGATGAAATTTTCAATAGCCTTTATAAGTTGAATGCCAAAATAAAAATTGGAAAATAAAGCCTACCATCGAGCAAACTTTGGCTCACCTAATTTTTAATTTGTTTCTTGAGAACTCTTTTCAAGCCAGAAGCATCAGTCCTTAACACAAAACTCTCATTTATCATATGGATTTCAAATTTATGTACTACATTCTAAGTGGCTTTAAATTATTTTTCAATAATGGAGTAATTCCTTTCTATATCAGACCATGTTCCAGAATAAAATTGAATGATTTATTCTTTATTCGCTTTCTTCTGTTTGATTACTCATCCCCATCTGAGCTCAATAGCATCAGATTCAACAATCTTAGGAAATGATTCATATGCAACATAAATTATATGTAGGTGCCTGACCTTTTATCTAATTTTCATTACCGCTTGTGTGTGCCTTTTTTCCATGGAAGAGGATCCTTCTTATTTAGAGCTAGTATAAGAGCCAATAAGGGTTATGACATATGATGAGGTAAAGGTTCATGGATGGGAAGAACATGAGGCTAGGGTTCTTCATTTTCTAAGGATTCTTTAGAGGTCTCTCGTTGTTCTTATGGAAATAGGTGGGGAAAGGTTTTGACCCACTTCTGAGGCTCACTCATATAAAAATGATGGCTAGTTAAACAAGCGAAAGGAATAGGCTTATCTGGTTAAGCCTTATTAGATTTTTCACGTTTTTTTCGTATATTTTATATTTTTTCATTTTTCTAGCAAAAATTTTTTCCCGGTCCTTCCTCTGGTTCTTCATGATACTCCTTTATTTTTTCTTTCAACTTTATATTATGTTTCTTAACTCTAGTTTCATATTAGATATGTGGTAAGGAAAGCTGGAAATTATTTAAGTTTTAAGAAATTGTATTTATAGTGGCTTGAAGATCCTCAACATGCCCTTTACAAGCATAACAATTTGAGATGAAAGTATGTACAACCATACCATTAAGTTTTGTATTATTCAAATTAATTTGTTCAGTCGTAGTGTAATATTCTCAATTTTCCACAAGACAATTAGAATATTAGAGTTCTTAATTTTCACAATTAAATAAGTAAATAAGAGGGTGGAGGCACCCACAAACCCCATAGATAAATAAAATCCACTTTTGATGTGTGTATGTGGACATTTTAGATCTAGATCTACATTATGGAGTAGTGGAGAAGCTTCTTAAATGAAGGAAGGGTGGAGATCATGGATCTTTAATGTAAAGTCATGAGGATCTTGGAGGAGGTCAACTGAGGTCATAATGCATTCAAAGTAATATCATAAAGCACTTATGATGATATAGTGGAGGAAGTGGTGCATCTAATGCACACATGGTGGAGAGAGAGGGAATTAAGTGAAAACATGATGGAGATCATGGAGAGAAAACACAGTCTTCATGGAGGCTAGTGGCCACATGTACAATGCAGTTATGAATTTGGCTAGGGATATGGAAGGATCACAACCTATATAATGAAGATGAAGGAAAAATTGAAGGGAGGCTTTAGATTATTATCTCTGATCTGTTTAGATCTAGATTTTTCATTTGAAATTTCTATGCTCACTTATGCTGTTTAGCTAAGTCTGCAATGCTATTTAGCACAGGGTGTTTTCGAGCAGAAATCCTACCCTTAACCACGGGGGACTTTGAGTGCCTACTCTGGTAAGGTTTCTATTGAGATTTATTCATCATCCGACATTGGTGCCATATTCAGCCACACTCATATATGCTTCCAGCTGTAGGAATAACGCAATTCTTGTTCAAGGGTTTAAGAGCTGGTGGTTGTTTCTAGTATTTCAGCTAGGAAATCAATGCAGGATTCATCCTTTCAAGTTGTGATTCAAGATCATTCTTCCAGGAGACATACATTCATATCTAGAATTGAGGCCAACATTTCATACCTCCTTGCAATAGCAATTTTCCAAGGGATTGCACAGTCCTGTCTTTTATATCTAGTGGAGGAAGGAAGTTTCCAGTATTTCACCTGGAAATCTCATGAGGAACCATCCCCTCACTTTGTATTCATTTTTTCCATCATTCTAGAGCTTATTTGACATATCCGTTAGAAGGCTATTGAGCCTCCCTCTCTGACAGCACAATTTTGTGAAGTTGTTGAGTGATCAACAGCCACATCTTGTGGATGATATTGGAGGAGCTAGATCTTGAGCTTCTATCTTGAGGATCTAGTGAAGGGATCAACCATTAAAGCATAGATCTGATTGTACATCTTATTGTAGCCATCTTTCACTAGATTATGCTTTAGATCTACATACCGAGTAGTTGTATAGTGAAGCCCTAAGCGGGTGATTTTTTTAGATACATAGATCTAGAAAATATTTTCTTGGTTATCTTGGGTATCTATCATAGATCCCAGATCTAAGTTTTCAGCATCATCAGAGCTCCAAAACTACCTAGATCCAACTTTGTATTTTTTTGGCAGTTGCAGTCCCAGCATTTGCAGTAGGAACAACGCAAGTTTCATTCCGCCAGTCTAGCAGTTACGTAGTCCCTCTTGTGGGATAATTTTAGGGTCATTATAGGCTATTTATTTGGCTTGAGTGTCTCATATTTTTAGCATTATTGTACTTTCTATCCACCTCCATATTAATAAAATGGCTCAGCTATTCTGTACATTTTGATGGTGTATTTAGATTTATTGTTTACTTTGTTGTAGTTCTTATATTCTGTTTTAGTATTACTGAATTCTCCCTTTTGGGATATTGTAGTGGTATCAGAGCATGATATTTGGCTCAGCTTGTGGACACTTCATCATTTCCATCAAAAGAAGAAGCATATAGTAGAGCTCTATCATGAAGGAGGATTGCAATTTTTCCACTCTTCTCTTTAGATCCTTGCAAGATCTCTCGAAGGAGGTCAATAAAATGAAGAGAGAAAGGAAAAGGAAGGATCCAAGAAGAATATTGGATGAGGAAGGTCCCAACACATCCTATCAAGAGTAGAAGCAATCGGAGAAGCAAAGAGCTTCACATGATTATACTAGATCCACTTTCTTTGATACGAAAGAGGACTAGTGTAAATATGAAAGAAAATTTGGGCATGAGACCCTAAGTAAATATATGTCTGAGTACAAAGCAAAACCTAGAGATTTGAAGGAGTATTTGACTCTCCAACAGTTCTTTCAAATCGAAGAGGAGAGAAGATATCGAAGCAGCAATAGAAGAAAAAGGCATATATTCTTCTTGTCTACATTTGATGGATCTTCCACAAGCACATTTAGGGCTTGGAGGGAAGAGTTATCTACATTATTTCTGAAATATCGTGTAGTAGAAAGAGAGGTTGTGGATATTGCAGCACTGCACCTAGAAGGTGGAGCAAGAGATTGGTGGTTCAGTCACTTGTCACACATGAGAGTGTCTGCTTATGCAGATTTCATTCAAAGACTAAAGAAGAGGTATGGTAGAAAGAAACCAGAGACATCTCACATAGTGACATCTCCCATTATTGAGGAGGGAGTACATGAAGAGCCCAAGGAAGATGTCCTCATTATCACTTAGGAGGAGGAGCCTCTACCACCACCACTAGCTATAGATTTACTTACATCAAGAGGAGGATCACTTACATCTTTGCAAGATGGTCTTCAGTTCTTGAAATTTGTATCCCCATGCATGATTCATGAGATGCATGAGGAGGAGATAGATACCAGCACTGGTATATTTGTATAAGATCAGCCATCATCATTACCAGTAGTTGGAGAGACTATTGCACTGGTTGAAGGAACTCTTATAGATGTGCAAGATGTTCTAGAGATTCAACATATACAAGGTTTGCACATACTTTCATCTCATATTATTTTAGTACCTCATATCGAGATTTGTGACACCATGCCATCAAGGCGAGTGCATAACCAAGGATTAGATAACCTTGTTGATTTGGAGCAAAAAATTATCACTGCACAGAGGACCCTTGATTTATTCAAGGAGAAGATGTATTGCTATCCTATTTTTCAAGGTTGAGCTACACCCAACAGTTTGTGTTGAAGTGTGGAGTTGCAAAATATGGGAGGAGCATAGTCCTTTTGAGTACATTGCCAAACTATGATTTTAGCATTTTATGTGGCCATGAGACAGCACATTTATCACCATATAGATCTATAATGTTGTCACTTCGCAGCAGTGATGATTAGAGGACCCCATTATTCTTGGAGCATTCTGAAGGTACCTTCATTCATGAAGCACTGGAGGGGAAAATGATATATGGTGGAAATATTGTGATGGAGAGAATTCCCCATTATCAAGATGAAGTTTCCTTGATGAACATCTCACAGTTCAAAGAGGAATTTCTACCTACAACGTGTATGGATCCTTATGGGTTCCAATGGGCCATTGATGAAAGGATCTCATGGAGAGACCTCAATAGAGGTGCACTTCAACATTTCATGGAGTGAAAAGCTATTCAGTTGGAGGATGTTGGTATTCTACATTGGGAGGATAACAATATTGAGCTTGGTATGATTCATCATCAACATTTGGATGAATGGATCCAGATGAGGAGGAGGATGTTTCCTACCTTCTTGCAGATCTATGATACCGAACAACAAGAAGCATGGCTGCGCTGGTTGGTTTTGGGTGAGTATGGATACTACCCAACAACTCACACTTGTGTGGTCCATGCCAATTATATCACTGATGACATGTAGCAACAAGAGGCATGGTTGTGCTGGTTGTTAATGAGAGAGCTTAGACACCTCATGATGTATCTGATATCCATCTATTTTATCTTGTTTGGGATATGTCTCATGTCTTTACATATATTTTTGTTTGGGATATATCTCATGTTCATGTATGTATTTGGGTTTGGGACAGAGCATAAATCTTATATGATGTGGCATCAAGGAGTTTATTTGTATTATTCTGATGAGACATTCCACATGTCCATTAGTATGTTTTTTCTCCATGACTTACATCATGATGATGTAAAATGGAAACAAAAATCCTTGGTTCTTTGGTTTCTATTGGGAGAGTATGGGTTGATTTCTTCCCATACATTACATGATAATGATAGAGGATGGAAACAGGAGGCCTTACAACATATCCTTTTGTTGGGGGATTATGGTCATTGTACTTGGTATGATGATGATGTGATGGGGCAAAAAGATGCCTTAATACGGTGGCCTCTCTTGAGAGAATATGGCCACTACATTTGGTACAACGATGATGTGGTGTGTAAGTGTAAAGAGGAATTCTACTATGTATTTGTTTTCTGTAGAGTATGGTCATTATATATATATATATATATATATATATATATATATATATATATATATATATATATATATATATATATATATATATACATGCAAACATTTGGCATGGCAGCAAGAAGCATTGTTGTGGTGGCTTCTTTTGGAGAGTATGGCTCTCCTTACTTGTTTTCATGATGATATAGCTTAGCAGTAGGAGGCTTTGTTGCGGTGGTTGTTATTGGGAGAATATGGTTTGAAATTGTTCATGTTTATCCATATGTATCTACTTATTGTATTTTTCTATGGTGATGTTTTTTTTGGATCCTACGGGGTCAATAGGGCTAATGATGAGAGCATTGATAGATGCAATCTGCTCTATGTGACATGGGTTGGAGAGATAGTTCATGAGTTGGGACTTTCCACTTTGGGAAGGAACCAATTCATTTCATGTATCTCATGTATAGAGGATATCCTTGGACATCATATGGTTTCCACATGGAGATTCACTGATGAGGAAGGATATCAAACTTTTCAGCTAGAGGCCATTCTAGACATTCTATAGGGACAACTTTGGAGCTGGACATGCATGACACATTTTAATAGAAGGGGAGGCCTTCCATATGAGGATGCCATTTGAAGGGAGGATGTTTTATGTAGCATTCACTTTTGTAGTTTCTTGAGGAAAAACAACATTTTGGCGGGGAGGACTCTAATATTCCCAATTTTCCACAAGACAATTGCAATATTAGAGTTCTCAATTTTCATAATTAATTAAGTAAATAAGAGGGTGGAGGGACCCAAAAACCACATAGATGAATAAAATCCAATTTTGATGTGTGTATGTGGACATTTTAGATCTATATGTACATTATGAAGTAGTGGAGCAGCTTCTTAAATGAAGGAAGAGTGGAGATCATGGATATTTAATGTAAAATCATAAGGATCTCGCAAGAGGTCAACTAAGATCATAATGCATTCAAATTAAGATCATAAAGCACTTATGATGAGATAGTGGAGGAAGTGGTGCGTCTAATTCCCACATGATGGAGAGAGTGGGAATCAAATGCAGACATGATGGAAATCATGGAGAGACAACATAGTCTTCATGGAGGCTAGTTTCCACATGTACAACTCAATTATGATGTGGGGCAGGGCTATGGAATGCTCACAATCTATATAATTAATATGAAGGCACAATAGAAGGGAGGCTTTATATTATTATCTATGATATGTTTAGATCAAGATTAGTTATTTGACATTTCTATGCATGCTTATGCTGTTTAGCTAAGTCTGCAGTGATGTTTAGCATAGGGTGTTTCCGAGCAGAAATCCCACCCTTACCCATGGGGGAATTCGAGTGCCTACTTTGGGAAGGTTTCTATTGAGCTTTATTCATCATCCAAAATTGATGCCATCTTCAGCCACACTCATATGTGCTTGCAACTGCAGGAATAATGCAATTCCTATTCAAGGGTTTGAGAGGTGGTGGTTGTTTCTAGCATTTCAGCTAGGAAACCAGTGGAGGATTCATCCTTTCACCTTGTGCTTCAAGATCAGTCTCCCAAGACCTATAAATTCATATCCAGCATTCTGGACAACATTTTGTACCTCCTGGAGCAGAAATTCCCCAAGGGATTGTGCATTCTAGTCTTGCATACCTATTAGAGGAAGGAATTTTCCAGTATTTTAGCTAGAAATCCCATGAGGGACCATACCCTCACTTTGTATTCATTTTTTCCATCATTTCGGAGCTGATTTGACATATCAAGCAGTAGGATATTGAGCCTCCATCTTTGACATCACATTTTTCTAAAGCTGTTGAGTGCTCAGTAGCCACATCTAGTGGAGGAGATTGGAGGATCTAGATCTTGAGCTTCAAACTTGAGGATCTAGTGAAGGGATAAGCCCTTCAAGCATAGATATGATTGTACATCTTATTGCAGCCATATTTCATTAGATTAAGCTTCAAATCTGCATACCCAACAATTTTATAGTCAAACTCTAAGAGGGTAATTTTTCTAGATTCATAGATCTGGAAAATCCTTTCTAGGTTATCTTGGGTATCCATCATAGAGCCCAGATCTAAATTTTCAGCATCATTGGAGCTCCAAATATACCTAGATATAACTTTAAATTTTTCCGGTGGTTGCAGTCCCGACATTTGCAACAGGGGCAATGCATTTTTCCTTCCAGAAGTCTAGCAGTTATGCAGTCCCTCTTGTGGGATCATTTCAGGGTCATTCTAGGCCATCTCTTTGGCTTGAGTGTCTCATATTTTGAGCACTGTTGTAGTTTCTATCCATCTCGATATTAATAAAATGAATCTGCTATTTTGTACATTTTGATGGTGTATTTAGATTTATTGTTTACTTTTCTGCAGTTCTCATATTGTGTTTTAATATTACTTCATTCTCCCTTTTGGGATATTACACTTAGTCTGTAATCAATGATCTGCATTACTCATAAAAAATTAATCTTTGAGCACCAATAAGAAAACTTTGACTTGTTTTTTCTTATTCAAGGAAAATTCCTTTTACTCGAGGAAAGATTGAAGGGAACTCAATTTTGATTCCATCTAGGTATGTCCACTTAGGCTTTTCTGAAGTTGTCCCCCGCTATCTGTTTGAATACTAGAAATTTCTTGTAATTTTTTCCACTCATAAAATGATATATAATAATCATTTTGTTGCATATACTCTTTCCATTTTAGTGAATTTTTTTTTTTTTTTTTGTGGTAGAAGTACTGGAATTGAATTCACTTTCTTTTGAATGTGGCAAAAGATCCCAATTTATCAATTTTTTCAACTGTTCTTGATTGATCTAGATTCACGCAAAAATAAATAAATAAAAAAAATCAGAGATGCAACAAAAATAACACTTCATTTCATTAATATCAAATAACTGAAATAATCTTACAGACATAATGGAACTATATTATCTCAGGCGATGGTAGATTATCTATGAGAAGAGATGTGGTAGGTACATGCCTCTGCACTATGTTACAATGAGGATCAAGAGCCTTTTTATTATTGCAGAACATGGGGAAACCATAAAAAATCAAAATCCTAACCCCAAGAGATGGAACACCAAGCATTTTTGGGCCACGTTGGGGTTAGTTAGGCAGCTAAATTCTTGGGGACTTAGCTTGGTCATATTATCTCGTTTTGGTGCATACGACATATCATCGAAAAAATGCAGTCCACATTGAACACTGGGTGCAAAACAAGGAATGGTGGAATACTTAACTCGAAGGAATTTTACCCTAAAACCTTGGTGATGGTGTATGGCCCATATTGGAGTGGGTGAATCTCATGGTGGGGCCCAATGATGCATTACTTCTACAAATATAGCCAAAATTTCTTGGCCACCTTGAACTTATGTGGCACCATATGTTAATATTGTCACTACTTGTACTTATAATTGGTGCTGTCCAATATGTCATGGTGGTGGATGCGTTCAATGCACTCAATGAAGTTGTTCGTCTTGTCGGCTTCGGATTGGACATGATACAAATATTCTTGAGTAGCTGCAAATGGTATGGCCACATCAATGGGACATAGTGGTTGGAATCCCAAGGCCACCTAAAATGGGTTGTGGCCAGTTGAGTTGTGGAAAGCCCAGTTATAGCTATGCTCAACATAGGGGAGGCTTTCATCCCATGTGCATGGATGCTTCGAGTTGTACATGTACAAAATGTGTATGATAATCATGTTGATGACCTCTATTTGGCCATCAGTTTGGGGGTGGAAAGCTATTGACATAGTGAGCTTGGTGTTTAAGATCGACTAGAGACTTGACCAAAATGTACTACGGAACCTACTCTCCTAGTCTGAGATAATGGACTGTGACATTCCAAAGTGTACCCACACTCATTCAAATAAGAGATTAGCAGTGGTTTCTATTGTGATATTATTATTCTAGGATGCCATAATGGCCATCTTACAAAATCTTTTGATAACAAAAAAAAACACAGTCATTTCCATGATTGGTAGAAGGAAGGCCTAACATGTAATCCATGGAGATGGATTACCATGGCTGACTAGGGGTAGGCAACGACGTATATAGGCTTTGATTCTTAATGGTTGGTTTGGAAATGGCACAGATAGTGCAGGATATGACGTATTTCCAAACATCATGTTGAAGGTGTTAGTGTCGGTCTTTGCAGCCTTCCTCCAGTGATCAAACATGCTCTTACAAAGTGATTTTAAGGTGTCAAGGTCAAATTTTTCCATTTCAGTGAGTCTTCAAGTAAAATTTGGTCACTAGGTATTAGGTCTAGGGTTTGTTTTCACTCCTGTCAAAGTTGTCTAAATGTCGGTCCATGTCACCATTCAGCTGAGTGTACCATCATTCATAGGGTTTTCATCATCATGTCAAGTTCCACTGGGTCATTTTACACCTTTTTCATGCTTCAGTTGTGCCTAGGTAAGGTTCATTTCCCTCTCCTAGGGTTTTGTAGGTAATTTCTCTTGGATGGTCAATTCATCAGCAAAAATTGTATCTTGATGTTCATACACCTTCCCCTATTGTTAATGTACCTTATTAAATACTTCCCATCACTGATATCCCTCAAATTCCTCTTTTTCTCACAAACCCTAGTTTCTTGCTACAACTTGACAATTTTCTAGGCTAGGCCTGTGTTTTGCCCTTTTGGACCCATTCCCATCACTCAATATTTGAAATTACACTTTCCCCTACTTCCGAACATCCCTCCCTACTTCCCAAAATTTTCTAAATAATTTAGAAGCCCCTTATCCCCTTCATTTTACTTCATTTCGACAAATCCCTTGTTCCACACATCGGGATAGGTTTTACTCCAATGATGTTTCTAAGCAATAAAAGATGAATTTGGGAAACCTGAGAGAGGTTTTTGTCCACAATAGGCCATCAAAGAAACCCCTCCTTCACGTTTTACAAAGGTGTCATGGTTTTAGAGAAATGTCAAAAATACCATTGCCTCAGGAGAATTGATGCACCTCTGAAGTGACCTTGGGAAAATCAATATTTCTCCTAGCTTGGTTGGCCAAATGACTTTATTGATGAGTCAAATGATAATTAGACACAAATATATTTCCATTTATCTATCATGAGCTCAATTTGGATTTGAGGAAGACCTTCAAAAGTTGACTGTAACAGCACTCTGCCTTGAGGCAGCCTCATTTTGCACATTTTGACCAGTCTTGGGAGATTTAATTTTTGACAAGGCAGATCAACTCCAAATTAAAAAATTAAAGTTGGGTTGGAACGTAGACTCAATAATATTTCCAGAGAGCTATCCCATGCCCAATTTGGACACAGGGAAGGTCTCCAAAAGTCTCCTGCAAAAGCGAGCGATGCATTGGGTAAGAGGCGCGACGCATTAGGTTTGTGGTGCGACGCATAGAGCTACAAGCCATTTCCCCCAAAAATTCATCCAGATTATCAATTTACTTGGTTTCTTCTGGTTCAAAGTAAGTCAAAAAACTCTTCAAATGCTAATGAAAGTGTGTCTTAATATTTTTATGATGATTTAGTAAAAAATTTCAAACCCTACTTCCGTGCAATTTTTTCTCAAGACATGATTGCTTAAGGTTTGTAAATTGGTTTTTTGTGGCCATCACTCCCTCACATTTTTATTCCCTCACTTATTTTCTAGTTTCATTAACCCATTTCACTATCCCCCATATCGCTAAATTCATTCACCCCTATCCCCAATTCCCACTGTCGTAAACCCTACACTCCCTAAACCCTACTCAAATCCCTAAAAGTCTGTTCACACATATATTTTTACACTCTCTTCCATACAATCTACCCATTTCATTCCTCCACCATAATTTCACACTGTTATCCACAAAAAAATCCATGTACAACCACATTTTTCAAAACCAAAGGAAAACAATGGAAAGAGACAGTGATCATGGGTATGAGCAAGAGATTGAACATGACTGGGAATCTTGGTTTGAGAGAACAAAATTTCACTTGGGAAAAGATGCTAGAGAAGGCGAAAAATGAGAAAAACATGTTTTGGAACATGGCATACCACTACTTGTCAATAAATATGGTGTGCAAAGCAAGAATCAAGATTTTGAAGGCCAAGTTGAAGAAGGCATCGAGGAGGCGAAAAGAGCAAGATAGACTTCAGATCTTGGTTGAGTCTTCCTTGGCCCAACACAATGCTTAATGGAGGACACTTAGCCCAAATTTCAAAAAATTTGGGACACTTTTTGCAATTTTGAAATTTTTGTCCTTAAAAACAGACTTTGCTGCTTTATGCGCCGCGCCACCTGGCGCGCGCTTTTGATAGGGGACTCCTTTTGATGCAAACTCAACATTTTTGGATTTTTCATGGAAAAATATGCATGCCTAACAATGGCCAAGAAATTTTGACAGGTTTTGAGCCCCCCAAAAGGTAAAAAACACCCCAAAAATGACCTTTCTACCCCTTTTTTGACACACAGGAAGTAGTCTTGGGAGAACTCAATTTTGGAGAGGAAAATGGAGGCCAAATTCAAAAATTCCACTTGTGTTGGAAAATAGACAGGGATACCTTTCCAACAAGCCCACTTGGAGCCAATTTGGACCGGGAAGGCCTCCAAAATCAGCTGCAAACAGGCACGACGCATAGGGAAATCAGGCGCGGTGCATTGGAAAATTTTGCTCATTTTTGGTCAAAAACTCTGTTTTTCGCCTAGTTTTTTCACAGTTTGACTTTTTTTTCCTTCAATTTGTCAAAATCATGATGTAATTAAATGTAACATGATGGATTTTGATGTAATTTTGCTAAATTTTCAGTCATAGAGGTAGATTCATCCATCAAAGGGTAATTTGCAACTGAATGAATCAGTTTCCTAGTTTAGAGAGGCAAGTTGTTCCATTGCCTACTTTCTAGTTCTCAGTTTAGATTTTGTTGGAACAACTCCTAAAATTATGAGCTCGACCCCTAGAGGCTAGGATGAGTTATTTTTTGTTTATATCTTGTGATTTTTCAGTCATTAGCATAGGTTGGACTTTAGGGAATGCTTTGAGCATCATTGTATATTCATCTTTGCAGTTTGGCAAAGGAATAGACCAGGGTTTGCAGCACTCTATGGGATTCATGTGGAATTTTTCTTTGATAGTGTGTTTCTCTCTGTAAATTTAAGTCTACTGGTGTTTTATGTATACCATTTTCTCTCTTATTTCTTTTTAACTTAAACAAACAAGGATAAAGGTAGAATTCATTAAAATTTGCAATGCTCTACCTAGGGTTTGTTTAATTTTCTATGTTTTCAGCTGTTTGAAGAGGATCCCTGAAGTTTTCTTTCCCTCTTCAACTCTTCACCTATATCAACTCTCCATTTCTTTCAAATTGAAGTGTCAAATCAATTTCCTATCTTTCCCCATTCAGATCTCTGCAAAACTGAGCCTCATTCCCTAGAACCAAAATTTTCCTTTCCTCTTGAGCCAACAAAATATCATTAAATTCAATCAAGACTCTTTTGCATACATACCTAGCCTAAAATTAGTTTTCACATCAAGTCATCTCAAGCCTCATTTATCATTTTTTGCTGATATTGACAAGGAGAGAGCCCTCTCTCGATCTAGTAGGGCTAGTTAGCAGGTTAAGCGTGGTTTGATGTTACCGTAGATTCTGTCTTTCTCAAGCTGAGGTGGATTTAGGCCATAACATAGTGGAAAATCTACTGGGGAGAGAAAAAGTTTGTTGTTTGCTTTATAAAATACATACAGAGCCTGAAGTTAGCCAAGTAGACTTCGAAATGCTCTTGTTTTGCATTAGAGAAAGTAGATGAATGTTGCTTCAGTCAATCTCCGGTCTAGCTTATGAATTGAACATCTAGTTTCCTTAGTAAGATGTAATCAAGTTCAGATCTGATTGTTGATGGTGGACAACGATTAAACACTGCAAGGCTGAAATCATTCACCTAGCGACTCTAAATATGTTTTGAGATCAGATCCAAGGACTCCACTGGAGGATGAACCTGACTAGCAGAAACATGAAAGGACAATATGGAAAGAACAGGTATTCAAGTTGGAATTTCATCCAAGACATTTTATTCTTTGTCATAAATTATTTCTTCTCTTTTCTCGAGAATGTCAAGAAGGCTTTGCCAAGCATATTTTATTTGAGAAAAGATCCTCAGTCTGCATTTGATTCCTTCACTTTGAATATTGTGAATACCAAATATTTGCATGCTTTTGAGCTTAATCAAGACCTTTCTTTCGAATCCTGTGATGACCATCTTCAAACTGATGAACCTCAAGAGACCAAGACTGATTCTGCAACATTTTTACATACCCCTATACCTTTTAAAATTCCATATCAATACAAGCCTCTAATTTTACCTCCTATATCCCATGCTTTCCCTAAAAATCATGATCTATATCTACCAAGATTTGATGGTGAACACGACAACATCACTGCTGAGAGACATGTTCTGAATTTTGAGTCTTTTCTTGACCTTTTTGAAGTTGATGAAGAGGATGTCAGTATTAGGCTTTTTTCTCTTTCTTTGCAAGGCAAAGTCAAGAGTTGGTTCAAAACCTTGCCTGATGCGAGCATCTCAGATTTCCAGCAGTTCGTCAAAGTTTTCCTCGACAGGTGGGTGATCAGACATAACCCTTTCTTGATTATAGAAGAGTATAACCAGCTGAAAATACTGCCAGGGGAGATAGTACAACAGTTTTCTGCCAGATTTAACCAATTTTATTATTCGATGCCAGTTAATATAAGACCTCCTCTTGGATCCGCTCTCTTGCACTACCCAGGTGCCTTTGATCCGGAAATGGAGTTTCAGCTGAGAGAAAGGAATCTTGCAACACTTGAAGAGATGCAGAACAATGCAGTAGATGTAGAGGCTCATTTTCTGATCCGAAGGGCAAAGTTGAAGGAAGAAGAGATGAAAAACATAGATCCAGAGGAATCGACATCTCTAGAGGTAAAGCTTGACATTTTGGTAAGTGCAGTGGAAGAGATGATGCAAAAGATCACCACAAGGAATGAGTATAATGTTCAAGCCCATGGCTCGCTGATTGAAGAAGAACAAGTTGCTGATCCAAAACATTTTGTTTCTTATCCTAGTTGTCATAGATCTGATAATGATTGTTTTATAGATCATCTTGGAGAAGAGAGAGCTATTGATATGACATGTATGCTTGATGATGTGTTTTATACTGATGATTTTCCTCAGTTTGATCAGTATGATGATGATTATGTTCTCCAAACAGAAGCTAATCTTGCAGACAAATCAGCAGCTAGTTTGTGGGAGGAAGAAGTTCACTTTCAGCAGTTCAAATACAATGTTTAGCCATCACATATCTGCTATGGAAATGATGAGGAAAGTGCAGAAAATTTTGAGTTAAGTGAAGGATCTTTGCCTTTTTGTTTTGCCTCGTTTCAGTTCATCAGAGACAACATTCATGCAATCCGAAATCAACTGTCGACAAGTCTTGATTTGGACCATCTTGAGGGCAATAAAAACCTTGTTCAAGACTTCTCATATCCAGATTTGCAGCCCCCGAATGCCATTGATTTTCAAGTTGCAGATGAAGACATGGAAGCTGGCACATATGATCAAATGATACAAGATGATTCCATACCATTTTGTTTTGAATCATTTCAGTTTTTGAAGGGTAAATTGCATAGTATATCTTCAAATGAGCAGCCTGTAGGAAATCATGTAATCTCATCGGAACCAATAGAAAATGGGTTGCAACAGTCTTTTCAAGTTTTTCACGATCCAATAGCTGATGTGTTGGATGATGTCTACATTCAAAGTCTTTCTCCATTGACTACATGTGAGCTTGAAACGTGTGCTGATATAAACTTGATCCGGCAGCTAGTTTCTTTGTCATTTTTAGCAAGAGTCTCGTCACAAATCTCAAAAAAAAGTTTGCATTCATGGTATGAGGAGAAGAGAAGTAATCCATTGGATGAGCTAAGTCCCAGTGTGCATGAACTTCAAGATCCTTATGCATTTTTTTTGAAGGCGGATAGAGAATCCATATCATTCAACGGATCTGTTTCCAAGTTTTCATGGGAGTTGCCTTTCAGTAGTTCTCTCTTGTTGTTCATAAGCAAGCACTTGCGAAGAATTCAAACAGCAGCCGGAATACTTACTTGGTTGCATTGGTTGTTTCATTTCACTTGATCAGGTGATGAATGGAACAACTAGAGTAGGTTGTATTGAATAAGCTTCATATTGAGCATATTTTCCAGTTTGTCGGTTGTGTTTAAGTATCAAGTCAGTTTTTAGTTGAGTGAGAGTCAATTTGTGTCGTCAAGTCATCAGTTTTCAGTCATGCATTTCAGCTTGAGTTTTTGACTCCATTGCCCAATGGATGAAGGCACTGTCTGCTTTCCAAAGATCTGTAGTTCTTGGCACCTCCAAGGAGCTACCATCCCCATTGGAGCCAATGTTAGTTTCAGTCTTTGCAGCCTTCCTCCAGTGATCAAACATGCTCTTACAAAGTGATTTTAAGGTGTCAAGGTCAAATTTTGTCATTTCAGTGAGTCTTCAAGCAAAATTTGGTCACTAGGTATTAGGTCTAGGGTTTGCTAACACTCCTTTCAAAGTTGTCCAAATTTTGGTCCATGTCACCATTCAGATGAGTGTACCATCATTCAGAGGTTTTCATCATCATGTCAGGTTCCAATGGGTCATTTTACACCTTGTTCATGCTTCAGTTGTGCCTAGGTAAGGTTCATTTCCCCTCCTAGGGTTTTGGAGGTAATTTCTCTTGGATGGTCAAATCATTAGAAAAACTTGTATCCCGATGTTCATACACCTTCCCCTATCCTTAATGTACCTTATTAAACACTTCCCATCACTGATATCCCTCAAATTCCTCATTTTCGCACAAACCCTAGTTTCTTGCTACAACTTGGCAATTTTCTAGGCTAGGCCTGTGTTTTTCCCTTTTGGACCCCTTCCCCTCACTCAATCTCTGAAATTACACTTTCCCCTGCTTCCTAACATCCCTCCCTACTTCCCAAAATTTTCTCAAGAATTTATAAGCCCCTTATCCCCTTCATTTCGCTTCATTTCGACAAATCCCTTGTTCCACACATCGGGATAGGTTTTACTCCAATGATGTTTCTAAGCACGAAAAGATGAATTTGGAAAAACTGAGAGAGGTTTTTGTCCAAAATAGGCCAAGGAAGAAAAAACTCCTTCAATTTTTACACAGGTGTCAGGGTTTTATAGAAATGTGAAAAATATAGTTGCCTCAGGAGAATTGATGCACCTCTAAAGTGACCTTGGGAAAATCAAGCTTTCTCCTAGCTTGGTTGGCCAAATGACTTTCTTGATGAGTAAAATGATAATTAGACACAAAGAGATTTAAAATTAGTTATCATGAGCACAATTTGGAGTTGAGAAAGACCTTAAAAAGTTGACTGCAACAGCACTCTACCTTGAGGCAGCCACATTTTTCACATTTTGACCAGTCTTGGGAGATTTGATTTTTGGCAGGGAAAATGAACTCCAAATTGAAAAATTCCAGTTGGGTTGGAAATTAGACTCAATAATATTTCCAACGAGCTATCCTATGCCCAATTTGGACACCAGGAAGGTCTCCAAAATTCTCATGCAAAAAGGCGCGGCGCATTGGGTTTGTGGTGCGGCGCATTGGGTTTGTGGCGCGGTGCATAGAGCTGGAGGCCATTTTCACCACAAATTCATCTAGATTCTCAATTTACTTGGTTTCCTCCGGTCCAAATTAATTCAAACAACTCTTCAAATTCCAATGAAAGTGTGTCTTAAGATGTTTATGATGATTTAGTAAAAAATTTCAAACCCTACTTTCGTGCAATTTTTGCTCAAGACATGATTGCTTAGGGTTTGTAAATTGGTTTTTTGTGGCCATCACTCTCTCGCATTTTTATTCCCTCACTTATTTTATAGTTTTATTAAACCATTTTACTATCCCCCATATCCCTAAATTCATTCACCTCTACCCCTAATTCCCATTTTCCCAAATCCTAACTACAAAATCCCCAAAACCTACTCACATCCCTAAAACTCTTACTCCCATCCCTAAACTCTGTTCACACATACATTTTTACACTCTCTTCCATACACTCTGCCCATTTCATTCCTCCACCATATTTTCACATTGTTATCCACAAAACCATCCATGTACAACCACATTTTTCAAAACCAAAGGAAAACAATGGAAAGAGACAGTGATCATGGGTATGAGCAAGAGATTGAAAATGACTGGGAATCTTGGCTTGAGAGAACAAACTTGCACTTGGGAAAGGATGCTAGAGAAGGCCAACAAAGAGAAAAATATGTTGAGGCACATGGCCAACCATTACTGGGCGAGAAACCATGTGTGCAAAGCAAGAATCAAGATCTTGAAGGCCAAGTTGAAGAAGGCATCGAGGAGGCGAAAAGTGCAAGATAAACTTCAGATCTTGGCTGAGGCTTCCTTTGCCCAGCATAGCACTTAATGGATGAAAGTTAGCCCAAATTTCAAAAAATTTGGGACACTTTTTGCAATTTTGAAATTTTTGGGCCAAAAAACATAGTTTTCTGCCCAATGCGTCGCGCTACTTGGCGCTCGCTTTTGATGGGGGACTCCTTTTGATGAAAAATCAACATTTTTGGATTTTTCATGGAAAAATATGCATGTCTACCAATGGCCAATAAATTTTGACAGGTTTTGAGCCCCCAAAAAGGTCAAAAACACCCCAAAAATGACCTTTCTGCCCCTTTTTGGACACACAGGAAGCAGTCTTGGGAGAACTCAGTTTTGGAGGGGCAAATGGAGGCCAAATTAAAAAATTCCACTTGTGCTGGAAAGTAGACAGGAAGAGATTTCCAAATGCATACCTCTGGAGCCACCTCTGGACACCAGGAAGGCCTCCAAAATCATCTGCAAATAGCTAACGTGATAGGGAAACCCATGCGCGCATTGAGGATTTTTGCTCATTTTTAACAAAAACTCGTTTTCACCCAGTTTTTTCGCCTTGACCTTTTTCCTTCGAAGGTCCAAAATTTGCGATGTAATTAAATGTAACATGATGGATTTTGATGTAATTTTGCTAAATTTTCACTCATAGAGGTAGATTCATCCATCAAAGGGTAATTTGCAACTGAATGAATACGTTTCCTAGTTTTTAGAGGCAAGCTGTTCCACTACCTACTTTCTAGTTCTCAGTTTAGATTTTGTTGGAACAGCTACTAAAATTATGAGCTCGGCCCCTAGAGGCTGGGATGAGTTATTTTTTTCTATATCTTGTGATTTTTCAGTCATTAGTAGAGGTTGGACTTTCGGGAATGCTTTGAGCATCATTGTATATTCTTCTCTGCAGTTAGGAAAAGGAATAGACCAGGGTTTGCAGCACTCTATGGGATTCATGTGGAATTTTTCTTTGATAGTGTGTTTCTCTCTGTAAATTTAAGTCTACTGTTGTTTTATGTATACCATTTTCTCTCTTATTTCTTCTTAAATTAAACAAACAAGGATAAAGGTAGAATTCATTAAAATTTGCAATGCTCTACCTAGGGTTTGTTTAATTTTCTATGTTTTCAGCTGTTTGAAGAGGATCCCTGAAGGTTTCTTGCCCTCTTAAACTCTTCACTTGTCTCAACTCTCCATTTCTTTCAAATTGAAGTGTCAAATAAATTTCCTACCTTTCCCCATTCAGATCTCTGCAAAACTGAGCCTCATTCCCCAGAACCAAAATTTTCCTTTCCTCTTGAGCCAACAAAATATCATTAAATTCAATCAAGACTCTTTTGCATACATACCTAGCCTAAAATTAGTTTTCACATCAAGTCATCTTAAGTCTCATTGATCATTTTTTGCTGAGATTGACAAGGAGAGAGTCCTCTCCCGATCTGGTAGGGCTAGCTACCAGGTTAAGCGTGGTTTGATGTTACCCTAGATTATGCCTTTCTCGGCCCGAGGTAGATTTAGGCCATAACAGAAGGTTCGGCCAATAGATTTCTTCTCCAGTTGCCATTGTTTTCTCAACCGCAAAATGTCCAAGTACCCAACTATAGTGCACTTCCCAAATCATATTGGAAAACTCACTTTAAGGAACATAGAGTTGTCCCTGGTGGCATAACAATGCATCATGGAGGTGAAAAATTTGGAACTTTCTTACCCTCCATGAGTGTATGGTGTTATAACCCTGTAATTTACAGTATCACAAGGTGACCGTGTACTTTATCTTTGCAAATTTTTCATACTACAGATAGATGTATATATTCAAAATATTTTTCAAAGAAATAATCAAAGGAAGTAGAGGTAGTAGAGAAGTAGTTAAGGAAAAATAGTGAACATGATTGGGTCAAATAGTGCACGTTTGGGTCGAGTCATGAAAATGGGCGAAGTAGTGAATGAGTCAAAGTATTACACGAACAAATAAGAAATGAATGATTGCAACCAAAGAAATGAAGTCGGAAAACCACGAAAAAGGAGCACGGAGGACCATTCGATCTGAGGATTGATCAACGACAAGGATTAAATTGCATTTCGCATATCGGAAATTTTTTCATTTATAAGTTAAGAAATCACAAGTTAAACCATTTAAGTTGCGATGCAATAAGTCATAAAAATGAGAAATGTGAAGTGAAGGCTACGATGTGTCAAAATGATGTGGAAGTGACGTGGCATTGAAGTGGCAGTGGCACAGCAAGTTGACATGGAAGATGATGTGGCCTAGACCCCACAGACCACAGTTAGTTTATGATGATGTGGCAACGATGTGGCAATGACATGGCAGTGACATGGAAGGGAGACGTGGCATGATGACGTGGACCTGGCCTGCATACTGCACATCACAGATCACACAGGATAATTTTATGGTTAAACATTAAAAGTGAAAAAATACGATGGAGGCCCGAATGCAATGTAATTTCAAAGGAAAAATCCAACGAATTTCAAATACGCATGCAGCGCCTTTTCTGTGTTAAATTACATCAGAGGAGGAAAAACTATATCACAATGTAAAATCTTTGGAACGCGAAGTGTGATACCTGGTGAGACCCGATCACCATCGCAAATCCAAAATTCTAAATGATAGTTTCAGAGGTATGTTTTTTAATTGCTAAAGTGTTATGTGCAATGCGGTGGGGCTTGATCGTATTTGTACATCGCAAGTTTTAAAGTTTAAGTGCTAAGAAAAAACTAAGTCTTGCATCGTGCGAAGTGCAATGTTGGCATGAATACGATGTATTTTAGAGTAAAGGCCTAAATATTTTCAAGTCCGGGCGGATGCGGTTTGTGCATTTTTTTGTGAATAAAAGAGGCTAAGCATGACAACAAGACTTGGGCACATTTTCAAATAATTTTCCACCTCTAATCACCCTCCACCTTTCCTCCTCCGCTCCTCTTCCCCATATCCGATGGACCTTATCTAGTTTCAACTCCCCCGTAGCATTCAAACTTTATCATAAGGGGGGCGGGACCCGAAATGGGTGGTATCTAATACCAACCACTCCTCCACATTCTTCCTCTCATAATTTCACACCCCCTCTCTATTACCGCTTACCACTTGAGGCCCCCTCTAAAAAAGTTGTTTCTGGTGGCCTCTAAACCGCCATGAAATTCGTTTGACCATCACCACCACTGCTGCACCACATTCACCATCATCTCTTCACGTCCGAGCTGATGAGGTTTAGGTGCCACTTCATGAAGAAATAGGCCAAGATGTGGCAAGAAGGATTCGGGTAGCAAAAAGACACGAAGGGTCGATTCGGGCAAAGGGCGTTCATGTAGAATTGTTATATTTATACTAGCAGAAGCAGAAAAGGTAATAGAACACACCAGCACTGTCACCAATAAATGAAAAGTGGCCAACAATGCATCAGATCCGATTACCCAACGCGTTTTTTCTGCAAAACAGAGCCAAGTATCAGAGCCCCCATTAGTTGCCTCATAATAACCATCACAAACACCTCCAAGCTTACTATTTGATCTTATGAAGAGCCATCGAAGCTTTTGGATCCACGAAGAGTTGCCCAAAATTAATTATACAGTTGGTGTTGTTGTCAGATATTTCTGATCAGGCCTTGCATGGCCACACTTATCCACTTCCTACTAAATTGTAATCAATGAAAGGTTTTCAAGTAAGATAGGGCAACCAACTTAATCTTTAGTTAAATACTTCCTGAATTATCATTATCAAGGGTTGGATATTGTTAGCCCCTAGATTGTAATAAATACTATATTGGAGCACTGTAATTTTCGATTCTTGAGTTGTGTCAAAATGGTGACATGCTACTTCTCTGTTTAAATGTTTCCATTGTTTTCTCTATTGTGCATCTATTCATCTAATTGTAAACATAAATTTTAGATTAATATTTGCTGTCGGAGCACCTTAATTCTGTCTGCAATTACAAATTGAATGTTTTATGTTGAAGTCTGATTAAATAATTCTTAATTTCTCTTTAGTCACTACTAAAATCTCATCTTTCACCTCATAATTCATATAGCTCTAAAGATCCATTTAGCACAATTAGCTTGCCCTGTGATGCTATTGAATGTTGATGTTCCATTCTAGCCTTCTAACTCCATAGCCCAATGGAATATTCCCTACATACCTGCTCATCCAACCAACCTAATCAATCATACAAACAACCCTAATTTCTATAACTAGCCTAATATCAGCACTTGTAGTTATCAAGTTAAATCATAAAAATAGAGAGAGCCATCTATGAGTCTAGGAAGGCTAGGTCCTAGACTCCAAAGTGATTTGATGTTATCCTCTGTCATTTTTTCTTGCAAATATTACAAATTACAGAGTGATAAAATAATGGCGACCACACTGGGGAGACATTTATTGAAAAATCCTAGTGTTCCTTCAAAATTCAGAAGCCCCAGTCAAAATTAGATGATTTGATTATTTACCAAGGTTGGTATCTAGTTGCTAATGCTTGACAATAAGATAGACACAAAGAAGTTGAAATCATCCACCTCACCACTCAAATTCAGACCAGTTCCATTCAAAGTATCCACTAGGGGAAGGACCTGAAACATGACCAGTCAACCTAGAAAGAGAAAGTATTCAAGCCCAAATTGGATTCAAGAAATTATTATTTTTATCTATAGCTATGTTCTATCCTACTTCAAGCCTGATCGAGAGTACACTGCTGAGGTTTACATTGATCATTGGTAGATTGATGAGCCTCAAGAAGATAAGCCCCAAATTGCAGACCATGTACATACTTATACACGTGTGCAGATCCCAGATGTACTTGTGGAGAACCCAGTGAAACATGAGCCCCAAGCTTTATCCCCTGCTCCTGTGAAATTCCCAAATGGTTATGAGCCTCCTGCTCTACCGCTTATGCCTGTAAAAGTCCCAGACAGATACAAGCCTCTAGTTTTTCCTCCTATCCTCCATGACCTCCCTGCAAATTTTATCAACAATCTACCCAGATTTGATGGAGAAAATGCAAAGATCACTGCTGAAAATAACATTCCAAATCTTGAGGATTTCCTTGATCTGTTTGAAGTGGGAGAAGATTATGTTTGCATCAAAATGTTTGCCCTATCATTGCAAGGTAAATTCAAAAATTGGTTTAAATATCTTCCAGCTACAAGCATTAGCAATTTTCATCAATTCACTCAAATTTTCCTAGATAGATGGGTGTCGTGGGAAATATTTCTCATCATGGAAGAGTATAACCATTTAAAAAGACAGTCGAGGGAGACAATACAAAATTTTTCAGCTAGGTTCAATAAGCTATACTATTTGATGCCTGCTAAGATAAGGCTACCCCCGGTGATTACCGTCTAGCACACTCGATGTGCATTTTACCCAGAGATGGCATTCCAGTTAAGAGAAAGGGATGCTGCAACCCTTGAAGAAATGAAAAATATGGTAGTTGATGTGGAAGCGAACCTGCTAAACAGAGAGGCAATTTTAAAGGCCATGGATAAGGATAAAATAGAAAGAGAGCAATTGATATCTTCAGAGATAAACCTAGATATGTTGACAAACATAGTCAACGGAATGATGCATATGATTAGCAAGAAAGAGGAACTTCATGTTCAGATACCTCATGTTCCATTAGTTCCAGAAAATACCAATATCAATCTACCCAAGCGATGTACAACTCATCCTTGGTATCCTAAGGCAGAAAATGATGGTTTCATGTACTCTATCCACAACACAGCCAAAGATGAAGTCCAAATCAGAAGGAGGTAGGGAAATCCTCAACAACAATGTACATGATAGATGACCTTGCATACATATGTAAACATCTTGAATATGATTATCAAGAGGAAGATTATAAGGTTGAGGTCGAGGCTGATTATTCGAAGCATCCAACACTATTTTATTGGGAGGAACAAACTCAGTTATCACAATGCAAAGATGACAATCATAATCTGCATGCTGAGAAAGGTTGTAAAGAGGAAAGTGCAGGAAGTTGTCAAGTAAGTACAAAATGTCTCCCTCTATCTTTTTCCTCACTCTTAAGAGAGAATTACAAGCAAGTTGCAAATACGAAGGAGGGGGAGTGCTCTAATGAGTTAGTTGAGGAAAAGAGGGATGATATAAAACCTTTTTCAGATCCAGAATTTCTCCCCCTGAGTCATCCTAAAATCAAAGAATCTGAAATAGAGGAGAAACCATTACATCTTAAGTATTTACCTTTAGGTTTCAATTCATTTTAGATTATGAAAAGGAATCTGGATCACATTCTAGTTGATAATCACGGGAGAAGAGAATTATCTCACCAATCATATGAAGAAATCAGGGATGATAAAATATCTATTGTAGATCCAGGGGTTCAAACCTTGAGTTCTTTTGAATGTCAAGTAGTAGATGAAATCATAGAGTCTGAAACAGAAAATGGATTCATCTAGTTTGACTCTCTACCTTTGTGCTTTAATTCATTTCAGATTATAAAAGGGAATTGTGATCACATTCTAGCTGATAGTCATAGGAAGAAACATGAGGCGTCAGAAGAACCGAAATTACTAGCTAAAGCACCACATGATCCAATAGCATACATGTTGGATGGTTTATACTTTCAAAGTCAATATTCCTATGTTCATAATGCTTTCAAAATTTGTTATGATATGGATATGATCATGCAGTCTTCCCTATTGTCTGATTCAGTAGAAGTAGTGGCACAACACTCACCAGGTAGCATGTAAACATGTTCCGAGTTGATTGAAGACCAGGATAGCACATCTATAGTACCAGGATATGAAGCTGAGTTGGTTGAGTCAGAATACCCATAAATAAATCAAGAGTATCTTGATCCAGTGGTTGTCTATATAGAGGAATGGTTCTTTACAAATCCAACACATATTTTTGACATGTCAGTTTTTTTGCAAAGGTACCAAGATCCATGTAAACAAGATCAAGCCCAGAATTTCTATCAAACACCATTTTCAGGTTTGTCTCTGAACATGGTGAAGAGAAATGAAAGAAAAAAGATATTAGAACAATTTCTTGACTGGCTGCACTGGAATTATTGTATTGTTTAGAAGGGAAACTATTTCAGTAGATTGGGGTAGGTAGTTGTGCAAATAAGCTCAAAACTCTGAGCATATTTCAAATTTTAGTTTGAGATTGCTTTTCATTTTTAGATCAGTGTGTTTCGGACTTTAGTTTCAACACAGTTCTGGTCTCACCATTCAAGTTTTTAAGGTGTAGTAGTATGTTCAGCTTGATGGATTGCAGTGGATAAGTTAAATTATAGTTTCAGTTCAGATTTTAGTATGCTAATAAACTGGCTAGACAAGCATGTGGTCTATTTTTATCAGTCAAAGTCAGGAGGAACAATCAGCTAGTTTCCAGTCACTAGGTTTCTTGATAGATCAATATACAATTTGTGGGATCAACCCAATGGATCAGGATACTAGTCTACAGTGTTCTTGACACCTCCTAAAAGAGTTGCCATCCCCAGCTAGAACCGCTGTTAGAACCCTATAATTTACAGTATCACAAGGTGACTGTGTACTTTCTCTTTGCAAATTTTTCATACTACACATAGATGTCAATATTCAAAATATTTTTCAAAGAAAGAATCAAAGGAAGCAGAGGCAGTAGAGAAGCAGTTACAAAAGAATCGTGAACGTGATTGGGTCAAATCATACACGTTTGGGTCATGTCGTGAACAAGGAAAAAGTGGTGAACGAGTCAAATTATTCCGTGAACAACTAAGAAACGAACGAGCACAACCAAAGAAACGAAGTCGGAAAACCACAAAAAAGGAGTAGCGAGGACCATTCGATCTGAGGATTGATCAACGATGGGGATTAAATCGCATTTCGCTTATCGGAAAGTTTTTCATTTATAAGTTAAGAAATCACAAGTTAAAATGTTTAAGTTGCGATGCGATAAGTCATAAAAATGTGAAATGCAAAGTGCGGGCTATGATGTCACAAAATAACATGGAAGTGACGTGGTAGTGAAGTGGTAGTGATGCGACAAGGTGATATGGCAGATGGCATGGCTTAGACCCCACATATCGTAGTTAGTTTATGATGACGTGGGAACGATGTTGCAATGACATGGCAGTGACATGGCAAGGAGACGTGGCATGATGATGTGGACCTGCCTGCATACCGCACGTCGCAGATCACACAGGATAAGTTTATGGTTAATCGTTAAAGGTGGCAAAGTGTGATGGAGGCCTAGATGCGATGCAGTTTCAAAGGAAAAAGCTAAAGGATTTAAATCAGCTTCAGATCTGTTTCTATGTGAAATTGCATCAGAGGAGGAAAAGATAGATCACAACGTAAAATATTTGGAACACTAAGTGCGATGTTTGATGCCTGGTGGGACTCGATAACCATTGCAAATCTCAAAGTTTAGACGATAGATGTAGAGGTAAGTTTTGTAATCACTGAAGTGTGATGTACAATGTTGTGGGGCCCGATCACAATCACACATCGCAAGGTTTAAAGTTTAAGTGCTAAGGAAAATCTAAGTCTTGAGTCATGCAAAGTGTGATGTTGGCACGAATGCGATGTATTTCAGAGCAAAGGCCTAAATATTTTCAAGTCCGAGTGGATGCAGTTTGTGCACTATTTTGTGAAGAAAAGAGGCTAAGCACGACATGAATACTCATCCACCTTTTTAAAGCGATTTCCACCTCTAATCGCCCTCCACCTTTCCTCCTACTCTGCTCCTCTTCCCCACATTCGATGGCCCTTATCTAGTTTTGTCTCCCTCGTAGCATTCGAAATTTATCACAATGGGGGAGGGGGGGGGGTGGAGACCCAAAATGGGTGGTATCCAATACCGCCCACTCCTCCACATGTCTTCTTGTCATAATTTTGCACCCTCCTCTCCATTACTATTTACCACTTGAGGCCCCCTTCTAAAAGGTTGTTTTCGCTAGCCTCCAAACCACCGCCACATTCGTTTGACCATTACCACTGCTGCTGCACCACGTCCACCATCATCTCTTCACATCTGATATTATGAGGTTTGGGCGCCACTTCATAAATAAATAGCCCAAAACACGGCAAGAAGGATTCAGGTAGAAAAAGTGCACCAAGGGTCGAGTCGGGAAAAAGGCGTTCATGCAGAATTGTTATAGTTATACCAATAGAAGTGAAAAAGGCAGTAGAACACACTAGCACCGTCACCAATGAATGAAAAGTGGCCAGCACTGCACCATATCCAATTACCCAACACAAGTTTTTGGTATAACAAAGCTAGATGTCAGAGCCCCCGTCAGGTGCCTCTTTGTAACCATCACAACCACCTCCAAACATACTATTTGACCTTATGAAGAGCCATCAAAGCTTTTGGATCCACAAAGAGATACCCAAAATTAATTATACAGGTAGTGTTGTTGTTAGAGATTTCTGATCAGGCCTTGCATGGCCACACTTGTCCATTTTCTACTAAATTGTAATCAATGAAAGGTTGTCGAGTAATATAGGGCAACCGACTTAGTCCTTAGTTAAATACTGCTTGAATTCTCATTATCAAGGGTTGGATATTGTTAGCCCCTGCATTGTAAGAACTACTATATTGGAGCACTATAAATTTTGGAGCTGGAAATCAATAATCAAAGACCGTTTACATGATTCTTGAGTTGTGTCAAAATGGTGATTTGCTACTCCTCTATTTAAATGTTTCAGTTGTTTTCTATGTTGTGCATATTTTCATCTAATTGTAAATCAAAAAATTTAGATTAAGATTTTCTGTCGGAGCACCTTAATTCTATTTTCATTTACAATCTGAATGTTTTTTGGTGAAGTCTGATTAAAGAATTCTTAATTGCTCTTTATTCACTATTGAAACTTCATACTTCTTTCACCTCATAATTCATATAGCTCTAAAGATCCATTTAGCATAGTTAGCTTTCCTTGGTGATGCTCTTGAATGTTGACGTCTCATTCCAGCCTTCTAACTCCATAGCCCAATGGAATAGTCCCTGCAGACCTGCTCATCCATGCAACCTAATAAATAAAAAAAACAACCCTCATTTCTATAACTAGCCTAATATCAACACTTTCAGTTATAAAGTTAAATCATAAAAATAGAGAGAGCCCTCTATGAGTCTAGGAAGGCTAGGTCCTAGACTCCAATGTGGTTTTATGCTGTTCTCTGTCATTTGTTCTTGCCAACCTTAAAAATTATGGAGTGATAACATATGCTATGTGTTTCTGAATTCTCGATCACTTTTTTAGATATGCGGCCAACCCGAAGTCTCATTCCTACAAGATTCGAGCATAGTGGTTAGTGGCATGATCAGAGGTCAACTGAGGAAATTTGAAACATTATTGGTGCTTCCCTTCTTGTGCTTGATGTCCAAATGGAATTTTTGCATTTATTTGAACCATTTATGATTGCAATCGTTCTTCAACTTCCCTTGTGTCTTCATGAGCTATAGGGGTTGGCGATCTATGTGGATGACCATTTCCTTCCCCAAAAAGTAATGCTTCCATTGACAACATGCATGCAACATATAATACATTTCTTTGTCATAGGAGCGATATTTTCAGAATGTGTCTGAAAGTATCTCACTGTGATATTCCATTCGATGCCCCTGCTGAGTAAGTACTACACCAATAGCATAGTCATAGGCATCTATCTTGATTTCAAATAGTTTCTACAATTTTGGTAATGTGAGCACTGGCACAAAGCAGAGGCGATGCTTCAACACTGTGAACAACTTTGTTGAGATTCAAAGAAAAATAAATTTTCTTTCGCTCCTCCCTTGGTGACTTGACTCAAAGGCCAATTAATATGAGAGAAAAACAACATGAACCTGTAGTAGAAATTGGAAAGACTAAGAAAACTATGGAGCTTTTTTATAGAGCGGTTTGGGCTGGCCAATCTCGAATGACCTGGATCTTTACTGGGTCCACATGCACCCCTCACTCATTAATAATGTATCTGAGATATTGAACCTGGGTCATGCAAAAAGTTCATTTATCCATATTCGTACACAACTGGTGTTTTCGTAGTGTTTGGAGGAGATGTCGAAAGTGGTGGAGGTGCTCTTCCCAACTCTGGCTGAAGATTAGGATATCATCTAAATACACCACCACGAATGAGTTGGTGAATGGTCGCAAGATGTTATCCATCAACCTCATGAAGGTTGTGGGAGCATTCGTCAACCTGAAAGGAATGAAAAATGATTCAAAAAGGCCTTGCTTAGATTTTAAGGCTTTCTTCCACACAACGAAGGGTTCGATTGGTACCTGGTGATACCCAAACATCAAGTCAATATTTCTCAAATATTTGGCCCCCTTAAGTTGGTCCAAAATGTCATCAATCCATGGGATTGGATACCTATTCTGGATAGTGATATTTTTTAGTGCTCTATAGTCAATACAAAGTCTCCAAGTCCCATCCTTTTTCTACACCAACACGATCAGACTCCCATTAGGTGATTGAATCGGTCAGATGTGACCTTTCTGCAGTAGATGTTAAATTTTCCTCTTGATTTAGTCGTTCTACAGAACAAAGTGCCGATATATTGGTTTAACGGGTAGCATTGCACCTAGGGTCAGATTGATGGAGTGCTTGACCTGACAGTGCTAAGGTACCCCTGAAGGTGAGGTGAATATGTCCCCGTACTCCTCCATGGTTGTCATAATAATAAATTACAAACTTGAAGAGGAGTAACATCATATAATAGCTCATCTGTCAAGTGATTGATGTTGTAGGGAAGGTGAACTCTTGGCTGATGTGAAGATTTCATCCTTGGTGAAGCCACCCGAAGTTATATGGTTATGGGTGTGTTGTGATCTATAGGCCATTATGCTTCATGAAATATACTAAAATGAGGTTCTTTTGGCTCCATTTTTTGACAATGAACAACAACGGGGAACCCTTCACCCACATCTGGGAATGGAAGAGGTGCTCCCCCTCCTCTTGATCCTCAAGTTCTTCATTATGGATCTTAGTGGTGGAAACAGTGGCATTGGGCTCTGCATCGATAATCTGCTTCCTTCTGTCATTCCCTTTTTCGGGTTCTAACTCAGAGTCAGAACATGCATCTAATTCAGAAGCTTTCAGCTTGAACACTATTGACTGCTTGGCCCGACACTCACTTGTGTTGTGATTGGAGCTCTTATGGAACTCACACCACTTTCTCGTGTCCTTCATTGGCTTCGAGGTATTTTTCTTCAATTGCACCTTCAACGGGATGTCTTAGGCTATCCCACCTTGGACTTTCCCTTTGTTCTATGGTTTGGGGGTGCCTTTCCCTTTCTTTTGAATGGAAAATCAAAAGTCTTGCTTGTTCTATTTGAATTTCTACTCAATCTTTGCAAAAAATCGGTATACTTCACCAAGAGAGGAAATGTCAAGGAAATCCATTTCCTCGTGGATGTATCTATGCATACAACTATGGTACTTAAGCACCAAATGTTTCTTTGAATCTTTAATACCTAACTTTTTGCACAGGGTATTGAATAAATTCGTCAGATCATGCACATATTGATCCCTTTGTTGCCCTAATGTATTCCACTGTATGTACTTGTCTTCATAGCTCCCAACGAGGCAATATTGTTCCTTGATGTTGTCTCGGAAATAATTCCAAGGGGTGTGACCAAGAATAGGTAGGATTATCTCTCGTCCTTTTTCTCACAGTAGATTTCCCACCAGTCCTCGACATGGGGGGTGACTTTGAGGAGTGGAAAAGTAATATTTTCCTCATTGGAAAAGTCATGAACCGAAAAATATCCTTCTAATAGATTCAATCATCTATCTATGGCATCTACATCTATTTTCCCATCACATATGGGAATTTGAAATTTAACTTGTACTTTAAAAGGAGTGGCACCTCTAGAGTGGCTCCCAGATGAAGATGTGTTGCTGATGAGTAGTCGTCGAAGGATCTAGGAAAATTTATCCATCATTGTGTTTCTCTGTTTCTCGTGGGCCTCCTAGAGAAATATTTTGATAGGATATCTTGCTCCCTTTTCTATTTTTTTATCCGCCATGGGAGGTCATCGGAGTTTGCGAGACTGACCTTGCAAAGGTTCAACCAGATGGAGCCCTAAATCCTTATACCCTGATCTCATTGCAGACATGAAAAGAAAAATTGAGAAAAAGTTAACTGCTCTAATACCACTGATATGGATTTATGTAGGAACACAATAAAATACAGAAGTAAAGATAAACATAGAGATGTAGTAGAAATAACACTTCATTTAATTAATATCAAATAACTGAAATAAGCTTATAGACAATGGAAATAAACTAGCTCGAGCGATGATAGCTTATCTCTAAGAAGATATGTGGTGGCTACATGCATTTTCACTGTGTTAAAATGAGATTGAAGGGCCTTTTTACTATTGAATAACATGTGAAAACCATAAACAACCAAAGCCCTAACCCTAAGAGATTGAACTCTAATATTTTTTGGGCCCCATTGGGGTTAGTTAGAAAACAACCTTCCGAGGGTCATAACTTGGTCATATTATCTATGTTTGGCGCATATTATATATCATCAAAAATATCTCTCTAAGTGTTACATGTATTTCTATGGGGTCAAAACTACTTCAGAAGTTTAGGACCTGAAAAATTGCTAAAAATAGTAAATGCTGCTATAAACAAGGAAAATCTAGGTGGAATAGGTGGGTCATTGATCTAATTTTTATTTCTTACATCCTCCCATTAGTGAGAAGAGTTTATGCATTTATGTCTTTGACGATATTTTAGAATCATCTCAAATTTTATTGTGGAATCTGGAGGCAGATATAACCTGATATTCTTGTTCAATGTATGAAAGACTCTATCTTGGTGTGTGAGGTGGTCTCATCCGATTGAACATCTTTGTCAACCTAGGGTCTTTGTTTTCTAAAGAGAGCAGTGAATGGATCATGAATACATGGTCATGAGGAAATTATATATCTTCACACTTTGGATTATGGTTTGAAAAAGAGAGTAGTGGGAGCTTCTCTTGAATGGGGTTTATGATTCTTATGTTATTGCCTAAGTATGAGAGAATCTAGATTTGCAATATCTTTACATGAAGGAAATCCAATAATTGAAGAAGTAAATTGTAATACTTGAGCAAATTCTAAAAGGGAAACGTGTACACAAGAAAGATATAGTTTGGGAATATTTTTTTACAGTTGTCATCTGAGGCATAAATACATATTTTTTGGAAGTGGATGGAAAGGATAAATTAATTGAACATGGATTTTCTGAAATTTTTGCAGTGGTGATATTTTGGAATTTTGGTAATTTAGGAGCTTCAATAACTTAGTGTTCGAGGAAAGTAAGATCTTCCCCTCTAATAGTATGTTGTTCAATTTTATAATTTGAAGGATCTGTGATGATAACTATAATTGACTCAGAGTGCATATGAAGGGCCCTAGGGTAGAGAGTATTAGTGATGGAGTTCTACCTTTGGGCACTATATCATCACGATGCTAGGAGTTCATAACTTTAATTTCTATTCTCAGCCTCAGAACTCAGAGCAAATCAAAGAGGAATGGAAGGCATACGGTAATGAGAAGTTTCAATCTCTAATTGATGCAGTGAAGAGAAAACCCAAAACTAATCCAAACATAGGAAAGCTTCGCAGAATCTATTGTCCTGCATATCAAACCCTCATCAAAAGGATCACGACATCATGGTCAGTTATGGAACTTTATCCTAAATATTTTTTCAGTATTGAAAGTTCCCAAGTTCGATTCTACCTTATACATCTATGCTTATTTTGGATAAGTTGAAATGGATGAACGACTTTGGTGGTGGTTCTTGACTTCTTTTGGAATCTGGCCTTTGTTTGCATTGTCATTGTAGTTTTGAGTTTGAATGCGCGTGAGAACCCTCGGATGTCTCTGAGGGTTTAGATTGTAAGTTATCCTTTTCAGTTTGCATTGCACATGGTGTGTGTGGTTTGAGTACAGAAGGCACCTTGCTGTGTTAGGCATATTGGTCGGGCAACGATTCCAGATTCGAAAATGAGATGTCAGATAATGGGAATCATGATGCTTATTTGTCGTTAATCATCAACGAGCTTCCGGAAATCAATATGAGGCTTACGTGGATGAGACATTGGGATGAATGTATGCAGTCAGAGGCGTCCTCTTCGCCTCCTTTTGGGAAGTTTCATTTTTTTCATCTTCGTCAACATGTCTTACCAAACTGATAAAAAAAAAAAATAACCGACTTAATTTTTATATAAATATAGTTGCGCTGAGATAGAAGGATGCATAGTCTAGAAGCTCAGTCTGAGTAGTTGTAGCTGCATAGTCCTGTCTTTGACGTTGTATAAATTCATGTCTTTTTTTATTTTATATTTTATTTATTTATTTCAATATCCGTAGTTGTGGTGACTTTCATGATGTTTGTTGTGACTTTCAATTGGTATGAGATGGTTGTGGTCTGTTTACTAGTTTTGTTGTGTATATTTATTATTATTTGGATTTGAACTAGATAGAGGTAAAAAAAAATTGGTGTGATATTATTCTGAGACCTATATTCGAGGCCATTGAGAAGTTCGCTGTTTGAATTCTAGAGAGAGCCATTGGTGACTTTCAATTGGTATGAGAGGGTTGTGATTTGTTTCTTTCATCTGGTATTAGAGCCAATAAGATGAAGATGTTGTTTACTAGTTTCCCTATTATCCACCACTATTTGGACGTGAACTAGATAGAAGTAAAAATAAATAAAAATAAAAAAATTGTGTGGCACTGTTTTGAGCCGTGTCGAGGTCATTGAGAAGTTGGTTGTTCGGATTCTAGAGAGGGTTATTCTAGAGAGGTTTGTTGGAACTCTAGTTAAATACCGAGAGGCGGGGTGAATCAGTTTAACACATACATGGACTTTTAAAAATTTTCTTTTAAATCTTATTTACACCTTCATTTCATGGTCAACTTAATATGTGAGCAACAAGTATTAATATCAAACAGATTTGTTAATGTAATAGCAGATTGAATATGAGAGCAGCAAGTCTTAAGCAGATGAGATAAATCACATCAACACATAAACATCATGCACAGAGACACCAGATATAAGTGGAAACCCATAAAGGGAGAAAACCACATCTTATTATTGTTGTGATGCAAAGGCAAGCTCCAACTCCTTCTCACCACTGTTTTCTGCAGGCACCAACCTACAGGAGGCTCTATCCTCAATTCTGCAAGCTACAACTTGCAAGGAAGCTCCAACTCCCATCAATTTTCTGCAGGCACCAACCTACAGGAAGCTCCAACCTCAGTCAGCTACAACCGACATTTTATCAAGCTACAACTTGATGTGGAAGCACCAACTCCCATCTATTTTCTGCAGGCACCAACCTACAGGAGGCTCCTACCTCAGTCAGCTACAACTGACATCTATCAAGCTACAACTTAATAGGGAAGCTCCAACTTCCTTACTCTTTCAAAAGAAAAACACTTGCTGATTTACCTTGGATATCAGCTTTGTTTTGTATCTTCTTCTCTGTTGTTCATCAACTCTTATATCAGACCTGCATCATCTCTGCTCAGCCCCTTCTTCTTCTTTGCTCAGCTCCTCCTTATTCACATTCTTCTTGCAGCTTGCTTATTTTCTTCAACTCTCTTTAATTCTGCTGCATACTCTCTTCTTCTCTCACTCTTTTTTCGTCAACCTCTCTCCCCTTGGATATTACCCTGTTTTATACAAAAATAGCTTCATGGTTGTTTGTATTCCACTGGGAATTCGAAATGGACAGCCATGTCTCTTTGCCTTCTGCCTTCTCATCTCTTTTCAGCTCACTCAGAAAAATGTAACTGTAGGTGCTTATTTTAATATTAGAGTGGGATTTTGTTTTCTTCCGGAGACTTGCCAATGCATCACTACAATATAAATCAATTAAAATATTACATTTAATTACAATGAGAGCTCCAGCTCAACTCATACAACCTTTTGGATCGCTGCGCATTTGTCTTTTCTTTGACTGTGTCTGTCTTTTCTGTGACTGTGTTTTATCTCTTTTTAGCTCTGTTTTCTCTTCTGTCCTTTGCTGTGGTGTAACTGTTGCATACGTGTAACTGCGCCTTTTATATCAGTGTATTTATATAAATATGTAACCGCTGGCAATAAGTCTGGGCAAATTCCAGCTCTTTTCACACAACAAGTGTCTTGTTGATGTGGCGAGTTCCGCAGACCGGAATATACATATATTACAATTGTATTATATTGATAATCGCCCTCCCATTACGCTGAAGCCCGTGGGTCTACATACCACACGGCTGATTTTAATACAACCGCAACCATGTTTTATATATCTCAGAGCAATTATTTTATATAAACAATCCCCCTCCACCTTAAGCCTTTGGTATAATCAATTCTCGGCCTGTACATATATAAACCCGCGTTCACATATTCCTTTATTACAGCGTCCTTCAATTATTAACGAAATCCTACAGCAATCGGCATTCCTTTATTAACTCGTAATCCTTAGTCAAACAGTCTCGATCAATTAGAACTTTGGCTTGGGACCCACACGTACAACTCATATGCCAACGTGGAGTCAACACTCAACCATTCGTATGCGCCTTATCATATATATATATATATATATATATATATAAATCAACTCACAACGCCCCGTAATATACATTGAACCATGCAACATATTAATTCAGAGGCGGTAAGATTCCGATGGGGTAGTAGACTCGAGCAGATAGTGGAGGGAGACCCCCTCGGAATACATGACGTCATCCTCAGCTGGGCCCATGGTTTCGCTACAGTGTTAAACTATGGTTTACGCCGGCTGTACAATCTCCTCGCCCATTAACTCGGGTTCTCTACCTCCGGTTTCGTTATTTATTTAATCTGACACAGGGTTCCAGCCTATATTCCAAGTTCTGGTCCGCATTTGTTATTTATCAAAGTGTTCACTTTTCAATGTATTTTTATTATTTGACTCCGCTCCATTCAATTTTATATATATATATATATATATAATGCACAATTCTGCCATATCAATCGAATGTCAATTGAATACAAGTGCTCTTGTTGAATTCAGACGCCTGGAATGTTATGTGTAATGCCCGACTGTATAAAAGATTCTGCCTCTGCCGCTTCTGTCACTGTATCTGTTCCTGTCTCTATTCTTGGAATAACAACAGTGATAACGCCTCTGTCTTCATTTTCTTCTTTGCTGCCTCCATTGTATTTACTGCTTCCTTTTTCTGTCTTTGATTCAGCGCTGCCTCCTTTGCCTGTCTGTGATTCAGCGCTGCCTTCTTTACCTGAGTGCTGCCTCCTTTGCTGCCTCTGTTACTTCTTTGTCTCTTCCTTTCTGTTATATCTATTGTCTTAGTTTCTTTGTGCTCCTTCCTCTGTTGCATCTATAGGATCCACTCCTCTTGTTATACTTGTAGCAAATCCTATGAGGCTCCGATCTTCTATGCCTTCAATTGAATAATTCTTTTCCTCAACTTCGAACTTTGCTACATTCTGCAGAATGAATTGATGTATTCTCCCCAACAGTACTTCACAGACTTCCTACTTGAATAGCTTCCCACCGCCCGACTTGGGGTATGATTCTCGGTATTTTATAACTGATCTGCCTCTGCCTCTGCTGCTTCTGTCGTTCTGCCTCTGCCTTTGTCTTTGTGATAACGGCTCTGCCTCTGTTATATTCGCTTCGTCTGCCTTCATTTGCTTCTTTGCTACCTCCATTGTATTTGCTGCTTCCTTTGCCTGTTTCTGCTTCAGCGCTGCCTCCTTTGCCTGTTTCTGCTTCAGCGCTGCCTCCTTTGTTTCCTTCATGTGCTTCTTTGTTGTCTTTATTGCCATGATAACAGCTCTGTCTCTGTAGCTATTTGTCTTACGCTCTCTCTTTTAATTCATCTGCTCCTTGACTGATGCTACTCCTTAATTCTCCTTTTGCTGCCTTTGCTTCTTTAAATGAACTTGTCTCTTTTGCTCGACTCTCTCTACATCTTGCTGCTATGCTGCTCTCTTTGCCTTGTTGCTGCCTCAGATGTTCCTCCTTTTCCATCTCTGTTTCCATCAATGACAACATTTCCAACAGTCTCCCCCTTTGGCATTGATGGCAACACATCCACCAATAATCCAATGCTTCCTCCAAGTTTTTCTCTGCCTGGCTTCTTTTAGAAGATCCTATCTTCTGCTACTTGCTTTTCCTCCCCCTTTGACATCAATGGCAAAGGGTTGCACATTTCTCAGTGTAGATTTTGTCTTTGCATTTCTTCTCTCTGATATGTGTTTAGGCCTTCTTCTTCTGACTGTGTATCTTGCTGCTCCAAACTGGTGTATAAGGTTTGTTGAGAGAACACTTTTGAGATTATTTGAACTTGTATATACACATTAAGTCGATATCATTTCAAAGCATAGACTTCTTGTGCTTGTATAGAGAGTAGGTGATGACAGCCATATATAATCAGACTTGTATAATGCGAACTACATTATTGGATCAAGACTTAAGGATTGTGAATGCTCCATGTGACATAAATCTTGCTTCAGCTATATTATAATCTTCATTTGAAATCCATATCTGTTGAGGAAATTGTAGTTGGAGTATGTCTTCTACTGCAATACTCATCTGCAGTACAGTATTTGTTCATTTGTGATGAAGCTAATATGTCTTTTATAGCTGCGGTTCACTTTCCTTACCTGTTGGTGATGATTTGAGCTAGGATGCTGATAATAATCTTGCATTAAATAGCTACAGATCCTTGTTACTGATATGAATCAACCAAAATTTGATCTAAGAAATCAACTCCCTTTACTGCTTCCATAATGTACTTTCACAACAAAACCTTGAGGCTAGATACATTCAATTTATTGTTTAGACTTACTTATCAACCAAGCACTTTTCTTTATGACATAAGGGGTTATGTATGTCAGCGATCAATCTATTTTCAATGGTGAGATGTTGGCAAATCCTTTCTGCTGAAGTATGTTCGTGATAAATCAATAACAGATTTTTGAGCTTCAGCTGTCACAACTCATCCTTCATACTTTCGATACTTTAATTGTTCCATCATGATGATCTTTCACACGTATATATTCAAGTTGTTTACTTGAGATTTTAGCCAACAGGCTTCACCCAGTTTGTGAACAATCTTCAAAAAGAGGTCTTGAAGATATATGTACTAACTTCAGGAGGGCATGCAATTATATATATAGAGACAGATGTTGCTTCAATGCATAATATATTTCTTCAAATGTAAACCTAACGCTGATCCTTTAGCACTGTTGCTGACCTTTTCATGCTGAATGCAGATAATACTGGGAATATTACCTTGAGGTTCTTTTGCCATAGTTCTTTGATCCTGTGGACCTGTATCATACTGCTGCTCTACTGATAATGCTTGGTAATATGTTGATAAGAATGCTGCTTGTACTTAACCATCAATAGATATTATTTTGATAAACCATGCTGAGATTTCACTTTTACCTTGCACATTTATCCTTAACTAAGACATCCTTCATAAATTCTACTGTAGAGCTTTCCAGTGTTCACACCAACAGTTATCGATATCCTGAAATTTATCTTGACATTTTTAACCATTTGCTTATTCTGCCATTCTGTTCAAAGGAATGCCACTGCATTTTGTTTTCTAGGAATGCTCCAGAATCATTGCTGCTTTTCATACAATTCAATTGTTTTAACATAATGAACTTCAAGAAGACATCTTCAATTTCTTTGCTTGGAATCTTCATGGGCAGATCACTCAGAGGTTTTTCACTCACTTAACTGCATTTCGTCAAGGGGACTTTTCATAGATGAAAGATGTAATGATATAATAATGATAGGCTCTTCTCTTATTCCTCCTTCTTAAAGTGGTTCACTTGTTCATTCTAGCTGTATGATGCACACTGTGATCATCACTTATGTGCTGGTGTCTCCTTAGCTTACATGCTCATGGCTGATGTTCTCTCTACCACCAAGGCTTCTTGTTGTCTTCTCTTCTTCCATCAATATGTTAGCTATTTAATATTTCAGATGATCTTCTTTCTCTTTAGTTCTCTGTTAGAGAAATTGTCCTGTGCATTCCTGATCTTATAGCTATCCTCATTCCAAGGAGCTCTTCTTAGACTACTTTCATGGGGACTTTTTATGAACTGCTCTGCCCCTAGGATGTTGCTTCATATTTGTCACTGATTAGATATTTTCTTTTCTTCCTAGAGCAGCTCCCCCTGAGACTATGATGTTTTACATTATGTTATTGAGATGATAGGCTCCCCCTTTCTCTTTACTTTCCATACTTTATTGGGGTTCTTCATAATGTCTGCACTCCTTTCCGATTCATAGTTTTGTTTGATTGGATTGGATTTCATCATCTGTCTGGAGTTCTTTAATATATGGGGCAGTTTACAGTCCTTTGCTTTGTGGCCAAACTTGAGGCATATATAACATCTTATTTTATCAAAGTATATTTGAGCTGATGCATAATATTTCATTCCCCTTTTTGAACATAATTTACAATCAACATATTTATGTCCAAATTCATTGCATGCATAACAGTAGCCATGGAAATGATTTGTGTACCTGGCGGAAGATTGTCCTTGCCATTTGCTTGCTTGAGGTAGTCTTCTCATTTGCTGCATCTTTTGCTGGTAATCATTGATTCTCTTTGTCTTGCAATGTGCTGCATCATGTCTTGGTTTGTGGCAAGAGAAACAAGTGATATTTTTCATAGGAGGAAAGAACCTCCTTTGACATCTTCCGAATTTGTTCAATTCATCCCTAGGAGCATATGAGCCTTTAGTAGCTGATTGTTTCATCCTCTCATTCTTTGCTCTTTCATGTTGCTGCTTGATTATGTTTGTTTCTTTACAACTCATGTTCCTGCTAGTTTCTGCTTCTGTAGGAGTTTGCTGAGTTGTTTCACAGTTCTTTACAGCTTTTACAAAAATGATTTTCTTGTTATCTTCAACCTTGGACTTGCTGGTTTCCCCTTCATATCCTATCCCAGCCTTTATGTGAGGTGGTCTTTGAGCATTGATAATTTGGTCTAACTGTCTAGAGCTTTTCATTAGAGGTGTATTCATTAGTAGTTCTCTTTGGGCTTTTTCTAAGTTCTTTCTTAGGCTCATCACTTCTTCTTCCAATCTTTCACATTCCTGACTTTTCTTTCTCATTTGTTGCAGCAGAGTGTCTTCTATCTTCCTTGCTTCTTCAAGGTGTGTCTTCAGGCCAAAAATTTATTTCTTATCTTCAAATTCTCTCTCATCACATATTTTCATCACTGTCTTAAGGTCTTTGTTTTCATTCTTCAATCTTTCTATTTTAGTCAAAGCAGTGTCAAGTTTGGCCCTTTCTTCAGCTGCAATTTCTTCATGGTTCTTACTACCATTCACACTACCAGGTACTTCATTTGATTGAGAATATTCTTTTTGACATGAATTTCTCTTTTTCTTAGTTCTCTTATCCTTCTTGTCAGTGCATTCCTTAGTGTCTACTCCATGTATGAAGTGCAGTCTATCCCAGATTTCTTTTGCAGAGGTTAAATCCATTATCAACTCAAGGTCCTTCTTCATTTCATGGTCAAATTAATATGTGAGCAACAAGTATTACTATCAAACAGATTTGTTAATGTAATAGCAGATTGAATATGAGAGCAGCAAGTATTAAGCAGATGAGATAAATCACATCAACACATAAACATCATGCACAGAGACACCAAATATACGTGGAAACCCATAAAGGGAGAAAACCACATCTTGTGTGTTGTGGCAGTGCAAAACCAAGCTCAACTCCCTTTCTGCTGACACCTGCGAGGCACCAACCTACGGAAAGGGCTCTATCCTAAATTACAAAAGCTACAACACAGGAAGCTTCAACTCCCCATCAGTTTTGGAGCACCAACCAACGAGCTCCAGCCTCGATCGACTACAGGCGCTTGTTTGTGACTACAACTTGATGCTTAAACACCAACTCCATCTGTTTTTCTGCGAACACCAACCTACGAGCTCCTACCTCGATCATTTATTTGACATCTATGACTACAACAGTGGAAGCTCAACTTCCTTACTCTTTCAAAAGAAAAACACTTGTTTGATTTACCTTGGATATCGGTCTGTTTTGTGCAACTATTCTCTGCTTTGTTCATCAAATCTTATATCGAACCTGCATCATCTCTTGTCGACCTTCTTCTTCTTTGCTCAGCTCCTCCTTATTCACATTCTTCTTGCAGCTTGCTTATTCTCTTCAACTCTCTTTAATTCTGCTACATACTCTCTTCTTCTCTCACTCCTTTTTCATCAACCTTCTCCCCTTGGATATTACCCTATTTTATACAAAAATAGCTTCATGGTTGTTTGTATTCCACTGGGAATTCGAAATGGACAGCCATGTCTCTTTGCCTTCTGCCTTCTCATCTCTTTTCAGCTTACTCAGAAAAATGTAACTGTAGGTGCTTATTTTAATATTACAGTGGGATATTTTCTCTCTTCGGGAGACTTGCCAATGCATCACAAAAACAATTAAAACATTTACATTCGAACTACAATTTGAACTCCAGCTCCCTCATTTTGTCTCTTGGCTTGATGCGCATTTGTCTTTTCTTTGGTTGTCTTTGTCTTTTCTGTGACTGTGTTTTATCTTCTTTCGGATCTGTTTGCTCTTCTGTCCTCTGCTGTGGTGTAACTGCTGCATATGTGTAAATGTGCCTTTTATATCCGCTGACTGTAAATCTGGAGGAATTCCAACCCTTTTCATGCCACGAGTGTCTTGTTGATGTGGCGAGTTCCGCAGGCTGGAACATACATATATCACAACTATATTAATTTAATAATCGCCCTCCCGTTAAGCTGAGGCCCGTGGGTCTACAGACCACGCGGCATGTTTTAATACAACCGCAACCATGTTTTATATATCTCATAGCAATTATTTTATATAAACAATCGCCCTCTACCTTAAGCCTTTGGTCTAATCAATTCTCGGCCTGTACATATATAAACCCGCGTTCACATATTCCTTTATTACAACGTCCTTCAATTATTAACGAAATCCTATAGCAATCGGCATTCCTTTATTAACTCGTAATCCTTAGTCAAACAGTCCCGATCAATTAGAACTTTGGCTTGGGACCCACACGTACAACTCATATGCCAACGTGGAGTCAACACTCAACCATTCGTATGCGCTTTATCATATATATATATATATATATATATATCAATCAACTCACAACGCCCCGTAATATACATTGAACCATGCAACATATTAATTCAGAGGCGGTAAGATTCCGATGGGGTAGCAGACTCGAGCAGATAGTGGAGGGAGACCCCCTCGGAATACATGACGTCATCCTCAGCTGGGCCCATGGTTTCGCTACAGTGTTAAACTATGGTTTACGCCGGCTGTACAATCTCCTCGCCCATTAACTTGGGTTCGCTACCTCCGGTTTCGTTATTTATTTAATCTGACACAGGGTTCCAGCCTATATTCCAAGTTCTGGTCCGCATTTGTTATTTATCAAAGTGTTCACTTTTCAATGTATTTTTATTATTCGACTCCGCTCCATTCAATTATATATATATATATCTATAACATTTCATCGTATTTCAATGATATATATATATATATATATATATATTCGCCTCCGATGCGATGCAAATCGACGATCGCAAATCGCAATGTTTGAATTCCAAACCGGTTAATTGTTCCACAGCCCGATCCGATTCAATCGGATATCGCCAATCGCCTGAATTGATATCACTCAACTATTGCAGCTCCAATGTGCTCCGATTGCGATTCAATCGGAAATCGCCAATCGGTAATTGCAATGCGCTTCCACCTTTGGACTCTTCACATTTCCGATCCGATTGGGGAGGGGTCCCACCTTATAAATTTTTTTTTTATGCGCTCCATAATATATATATGCCTTGGACCTTTGGTTCTTTTGTTTTCGGGATTAATAATATGAAACTTATAATAAAGCGCTCCTTTTGTATATATTTATGCTTTGACCTTTGTTTATATGATGCGCTGCACATATATGTAAGGTGATGGATATATATATATGTATCCTCCATCGGGGTAGGCGATTCCCGGAATTTATGTGCCTTTCCGCTTGGGGTTAAGCGATTCCCGGAATACGGTTCTGTGCAATTCCCAGAATATTTGTGTTATGTATTATGCCGATTGGAGTGTGCGATTCCCGGAATATTTGTGTTATGTTAAATGTATAACGCCGGTTGGAGTGTGCTATTCCTGGAATATGGTTCTGCATTATATGCGTAACACCCGGCTTGGGGTATGATTCTCGGTATTTTATAACTGCTCTGCCTCTGCCTCTACTGCTTCTGTCGTTCTGCCTCTGCTGCTTCTGTCATTCTGCCTCTGCCTCTGTCTCTGTGATAATGGCTCTGCCTCTGTTATATTCGCTTCCTCTGCCTTCATTTGCTTCTTTACTGCCTCCATTGTATTCGTTGCTTCCTTTTCCTGTTTCTGCTTCACCGCTGCCTCCTTTGCCTGTCTCTGCTTCAGCGCTGCCTCCTTTGTTTCCTTCATGTGCTTCTTTGCTGTCTTCATGGCCATGATAACAGCTCTGTCTCTGTAGCTATTTTTCTTACACTCTCTCTTTTAATTCATCTGCTCCTTGACTGATGCTACTCCTTAATTCTCCTTTTGCTGCCTTTGCTTCTTTAAATGAACTTGTCTCTACTGCTCGACTCTCTCTATATCTTGCTGCTATGCTGCTCTCTTTGCCTTGTTGCTGCCTCAGATGTTCCTCCTTTTCCATCTCCGTTGCCATCAATGACAACATTTCCAACACAT
>CM076578.1:200453162-200495122 GCA_034641835.2 Pinus albicaulis | reverse complement strand
AATGAAACATAGTTCCCGATCAAATAGGTAACTGAACTAGTACCTACTTTTTGAGGTAGCAAAAAAAGCACCCGATTTTGAAAAGTGGTGTTGCAGAATCACCCTGTTTTTTTTTTTGGCATATTTTTGACACTTTAATTTATTAATTTATTTATGAAGTATGAACATTTGTTTTAAAATGTTAGTGAATTTCATGCTAATTTTGAAAAGTGTTGATGCTTCATCAACCATCATTTTTTAGAGTGGTAATTTTCATATTGGTAATAGAACATAAAAATAAAATAAGAAAAACATGACAAAAAAAACTCAAATATAAATAAATATAAAAAATAATAAGAAAACAAATAAAAATGTAAAAAAAAAAGAAATTTACTTGTAAAAACAAAAAAATAAAACAAAAATAAATAAATAAATTGGAAAATTAAATAAAAAATGGAAGAAAAAAAAACACACACATAATTTAAAGAGAAAAAAAACAAACCCAAAAAAACAAAGACATCAAAAACAATTATATATATATATATATATATATATATATATATATATATATATATATATATATATATATATATAAATTAAAAACAATTAAAATTAAAATTAAAATTAAGAAATAAAAATAAAAATAAAAAATAATTTAAATTTAAAAATTTAAATGAAAAAAAAAATTAATAAGAAAATAAAAATAAAAAATTCTAAAATAATAAAACATTAAATTAAAAAATAAAAAAGAAAATAAAAATAGAAATTTTAAAATAAAAAAATTAAGATTAAAAAAAAATTTGAGAAAAAACATTTTCAAATAATTAAAGAAAAAAAACGAAAATACGATTTTAAAAATTTAAAAATGAAAAGAAAAGAAAAGAAGAAGAAGCATTTTTCAAATTAAAATTTTAAAAATTTTAATAAATAAATTAAAAAAAAAAGAAATGTAAAAGTATTAAATTTAATAATAAAAAAAGGGAAAAAGGTTAGAATAAAATATTAAATGAAATTAAAAAAAACAAATATGAAATATAATAAGTAATAAAAAAAGTTTAAAAAATTATTAAAAACAAAAAAAAATTATTAAAATTTCATAAATAAATAAAAAATCAAATTAAAAAAAAATTATTTAATTGCGTCGCCCAGGTGGCGGTGGGAGGTCGATTCTCGGAATCGACCTGGGTAGGTCGATTCTCGGAATCGACCTAGAAAGGTTGATTCCCAAAATCGACCTAGAAAGGTCGATTCCCAGAATCGACCTGGGTAGGTCGATTCCGGGAATCAACCTGGGGAGGTCGATTCCGAGAATTGATATGGAGAGGTCGATGCCAGGAATCGACCTCCCAAGGTCAATTCCATGAATCAACCTGGGGAGACTCCCAAGGTAGATTCGCGGAATCGACTTCAAGAGGTCGATTCCAGGAATTGACCTGGGGAGGTAGATTCCGGGAATCGACCCGGGGAGGTCGATTCCGGGAATCGACCTCCCACCCAAATGGCGGCGGGGGCCGACCATTGGACAGGCTTGGAGGCTGCAAGCAGCCCCCCACCTACCCAGCGGCCGACCTCTGTTGCAACCTAGGTAGCACAATTAAATAATTTGTTTTTAAGTCAATTTATTTATTATTTTTTATGAAATTTTAATAATTTTTTTTTGTTTTGTTTTTAATATTCTTTTTAAAATTTTATTGTTATTTATTATATTTTATATTTGTGTTTTTAATTTAATTTTATTAAATTTAATATTAATTTTTAATTCAATTTAATAGATTTTGTTAATTTTTTTTAATTTATTTATTTATTTTAAATTTTTTTTTTTTTTAATTACATAAAATTTAATATTTTTTATTTAAATTAATTTTTTACATTTTAAGTTAATTTTATTTTTTAAATTAATTTGTTTTTAATTTTTTTTTCATTTATTTATTGGTTTCCATTTTCTATTTTTAATTGATTTTTTTTAATTTTAATTTTTATTTTCATTTTATTTTATTTTTTAATTTTGTTTTTTATTTTAAAATTTATTTATTTATTTATTAAAATTTATTTATTTTTATTTTTATTTTTTTAATATATATATATATATATATTTTTATAAATTTAATAAGATGTAGAATATATATATTTTTAATTTATTTTAGTATGTACATATAATTTATTTTTTAAAATTTATTTGTTTTTTTAATAATTGTTTTTTTAAGTTTAATATTTTTATTTTATTTTACTTTTCATTTGTAATTTTCAATTTTTTTGATTTTAATTTAAATAATTTTTAAAAATTTTCAATTTATTAAAATTTAACATATTTTTTTTAAAATTTAATTTTTTATTTTCAAATTTAAATTCTTTCGTTTTTAATTTAATAATAATTTAATTTTTATTTTTTAAATTTAATTTGTATATTTTAATTTAATTTTAAGTTTTTAAATTTATTTGTTTTTTTAAATTGGTTTTTCTAATTTAATATTTTTAGATGGTTTTGTTTTCTAATTTTTTAACTTTTAATATATTTTTAAATTTTAGTTTTTAAAATGTTTTTTTTTTAAATTAATTTTTTCTCTTAATTTTATTTATTTTTTAATTTTTTAATTAAAAAAATTAATGAATTTTTTTATTTTTATTTTTTTAATTTATTTTTAATGTTTTTTATTTTTTTTTAAATTTTAAATATAAATTTTTATTATTCTAAAATTTTTGTTTAAACACTTTATGTTTTCAGGGTGTTTTTTGCACGAAAAAATTGGATTTTACGTCTATTTTTAAAAGTGTCGAAAATTTACCCCGAAGAAAAATAGAGGTTATTCCACAATATGTGTTTTTTGCACGAAAAAAAATGGCTTTTTTTTTCCATTTTTAAAAAATGTTGAAAATTTACCAAAAAAAAAAAGGTTATTCTAGAATACAAATTTTCATTTTCGGCTTGTTTTTTCATGGTTTTTTGATGTTCTTTTCGCTTAGAGTTCCCATTTTGATGTAATAGTTCCGGTTTGATCGATAACTATGTTAAGAAGGTTGAGGCATTTGCACCTGAGGCTGCCAAGGGGTCTATCCACCAATGTTATAACCCAAATTAGGATAACTTGGATTCGGTTGAGGATAGGTATAACCTAGTTGTGGCTGTGGCATCCCAAAATATGGTAATCCATCTTGTGAATAAATGATTACGGGTACATGTTGTTGTAAATTAGTCGAAGGAGTTGGAGTCTGAGGGCCCAATACTTGAGGGTTTTTGAGTTGAATAACCTGCCTGAAATGGTGGTTGTACAACAGTTTGAGTTTGTAACAGGGGTAAAGATATATTAACAAGTGGAATTGATGTGGTTGCAACAGGTTGAACCGGTTGATACGAGTGTACAACTGTTTGTGGTTGGATAGGTAGAGTGAGCTTCCATTGAAATATATTCATTTCGACATTAGGTTGACGAAAAAACGACGAAGTATTGTTAAAGTGGGTAACCATAGGTTGCCCCCCAGCATTAGGAGTATAATAAGACAGAAAATATTATTCTCCAAATGCAGGGAGTCTAGTTGAGATGGTACTAGATGGAATAGACCAGGATGGACTAGCTTGATATTGCCCTGATGATGGATATAAAGGATCAAGTTGTTCAGTACTCACTATAGGTTTACTAATTAAAATACCAGATGATGACATTGGTGAAGTCCATGGGTTTAAAGATGCACCAGATTAAATTCTAGATAAATATTTATAACTTGATGGGACCATAGGGCCACCATGTAAATATGACTCTGGTGAAGTTGTGAACATTGAAGAAGTGACGAGAGAAAATGCTGATGTAATCAGGACATATGGTCCAACCTAAGATGTTGGTTCAGGCATGGTTACTTGACCAAATGTATACCCTTTTGAATCAACGGGAATTTGAATAGGCACGGGATGAACAAAAGTAGAGGGTGGTGATTGAGGAAAAGACTCGTACAAGTAAAGAACATCCCCAAAATGAGTTGGATGTAAAGGTGTTTCGTCTTATGGGATTTCTTCAATCGAAATTAAACCAGGTGGAAGGATTTCACCATCAGGCCCAAAGTATATTTCAAGAGGTTGACTACGCGATATGGGAGACTCAATGGCTATAATAGATTTTGGGGTGACTGATACAATAACAAATTCTGGTCGTTTGACTTTGGGATGTAGATGTTCTGGCAAACTTCCAGTTGAACAACGTGAGGTTGAGGAGGCATGGTCTCACTGATTGGATGGATTGTGACCACGGGTAGCTGTGAGGAGTCCATATCGACAATAATAGACAAACCAAGATTTGTAGAAACAACTTTTGCTGACTCTGGTATATGTGAAGATGATGCTTCATGAGAGGTACTGATGGTACTAGTTTTGGTAGAGCGATGTCGCCTTCGCCGACTAGAAGTGACTTCCGATGGTAAAGGTGGTTTCAATGCAAGTCTACGCGAACAATGGGGAAAGGGATTTTCTTCTTCCACGATGACTGATTTATTTTATGACAAAAAACAAATAAACAAAATAAAAGGGTAATGCTAGGCAAAAGGTTTACCAAGAAACTGTGAACTGCAGAATGCCGCTGGTGAACCAAGAAGTACGGGACGTCAATCTCCTCGAATGTTGTGTTTGGTGTATAACAATTTACAAGGCGGCCAACTCGGTTCACTATGGATGGATAACAACCTAAATTTGTCCTCCTAAATATACCCAAAGGTACATGGAGGCCCAAGTCTGTATTAGCGCTATCTAATGCAAAACCGCACAGTGAGACACCCCTTTATACTTTTCGTACTATATCACCCGATATACCCAAAGGTATGTGGACGAGCTACGATATAATTATGTATGTGGAGTGAGGTATCACACTCGAAATGTATCACAGACAATTAACGATAACTTCTATGTTTTACGACGTCGGAACACGTCTCTAGCCTAGACCTTCTAAATGTTATCATTATGGTTCCAATGCTTTTTTAGGTAAATTGATGTAAATTTTAAGTTGATCTTGTTTATCAATTTTCCTTTCAAGGTTCACCGCGATGATGGGATGGAAATTACTAAAATGAAAACCAAAATGATAAGAAAACTTTTCAATTTTAGTTTTTTCAATGAAAATCTTAGCTACAAAGGAGAAAGAGCAATCAGTTTTAAGAGCAAACAACAAAGAGCACAAACTAATATGCAACTTTCCTAATTTGTTCCTATGCAAAACACACAATCCACTACATGCAAATGCAGGTTTTTATTTTCAGACCCCTTAATGTGAATGCAAAAAGGAAACTATATGCATCAAATAAAAAAAAACAAATGCTTTCTTCTTTGAGAAATGATGAATTTAACAACAATTTCTCTTTTAGGAAAAATGAAGAATGAAACTACATTTTTTCCTACAGGAAATGAAGAATTTAACGACAATTTCCTTTACGAAAACAAATGGATCTAATGCAGAAATAAATATACTTTGAATTTGATTTTTCAATGATAAAGAAAAACACTTAAAGAGACATTGAACAAACTTACTTTTCAAAGGAGGATGATTCAGGAAAATTCACTGGTCTCTATGAGGCATTAGATAGTTGAAAACATAACAAACAAAAGGTTGAATGTGATGGAAATGAAAAATTCAAAGGGAATTCGGTTGGATTAGGGGGAAACACAGTCTCTAAGGGGACACAGTGCATTACAAAGCACCCTTGAGAGGGAGACAGTTCTATGCAAAGCACTGTGTCTTGACCAACAGTGCGTTGGGCACAATAGAGAACAAAATCCAAGCTAGTAAACACACTTCTAATGCAATTATTTATTTCACAAGTCTAATAATTGAGAGTAAATGCTACTAGGTGGATAAGCAGAGGAAAAAACACTCCAAGGATGAAGGGAAAGTCCCCAACGGTTTTTCCAATTTGTTATGCGGAATTATGAATTACGGATAAAACACATTCCCTAAATGTGGTGCTATGCATTTAGAACAACAGATCAAAGACTTTGTAGACACTTTTCCTAAGAGTAAATAGACACATATAAAGATGGAGAAACTTACTTGGGGTCCAAGTGCTTCCTATTCTCCTTCTGTTGCTCTTACTGTAGCTTCCAATCCAACTTTGATCGCCAGACTAGTTCCTGCAAGTATAAACACGAAACAGAAAATAGATTTCAATATAAAGATGTCTATTCATCTTAATCAGTTAAATCAATGAAACATGAAACATATACATCAGCTAAGAATCCATGATATGAAAGATAGAAACATAAACATATACATATGTGGGAAAGTGAGCAGCAATCTTTATTAATGGATAGAAGGGGGAGGTTACAACTAGCGATTTATTTGATTTCACCAACTCCAGCATCATCCCAGCCTCATCACAATGAACATCTCTCCAGTAACATATCACCCTAATCAAATACTCAATTGAGAAAACAACAACATTTCTTTACCAAATTTCTTCCCTCTCAAGCACTAGGATCTGTGCTTAATTTATAGAACAGCTGAAGGTAGTTTCTCAATCAATAACTTTCTAATAATAGGCAAGACATGTTCCCAAGCTCAGAGGTGTTAGATGGACACATGGATTCTAAGTTTGACACATATGGACTCTTCTAGAAGGCATTGGCCATGTGGAGATTCTAGAACAATGAGAATTTCACTCCCATTTGACTAACGCACTCTTGAATGTCGGGAAGTGATTTGTAGAGCACCTCTGAATGGAGGTAACTACATATGGAAAGTAGTTAGTCCCTTGAGAGATTGCGTTGGTGATCTCATAGGTGATATAACATGTACTTCAAATCTTGGAAACCTTGTAATGGAAGTCATGGATGATTTGTTCTTGTTCTTTGTCTTAGGGCATATAGCAACTGAAATGATTGGGGATGATAGTCCCTATTTCATTGGTTTTGGGGATGATGTCCAGTTTAATCAGGTCATTGGGAATGGATCCCAAATTGACCTATAACAACATTAATTTATGCTTGAATCAAATCCCTTAATACTATATTAATTGTTTTTTTATGCTATGTAATTTATATCATCTAGTGGAAATTTATTAAAATATGTTGAAATATTTGTAGTTTCATAATTATGGTTGGAATTTATTTCTTTCTTTGTACACCCTAGGATATAGAATGTCCATTTACATGATTCCCTTCACATAGTCAATGGTAGATAATAATCTTGATGGGGCTCATCCATCATGAGTAATTTTTGAATAGATATCTCCTTTATCTTGTTTGAATCCTTATTTTTTCTTTTATATTACAACCATCTCCTTTGAAATATAAATTCCCAAAAATATTTTTCTTTAAGAAGAATCCTAAGAAGATGTCATAATATGAGTGATTGATATTATTCATTTAGACTAGTCTTTGGTTTTTTCTACCTCTTTATTAATTTTTGTCTTTCATTCTTTGGAGATTTAGTATCTTCTTCCATTGGAGTAGTAGATGTTCCTCTTTAAAAGTTTTTTTTTTCTCTTTCTTTGTGTAAAGTTACTATTTCAATGCTATCACCTCTTTGCTACGATTTTAATTTTGTTGTTCCTACAAAACTTCTAACACTTTTGAGTGCTCGCATAAAGATGATGACCTCAAAAGTAGCCATGGGGCCACCATGAATGTGCTTACATAAGAATGAGTTTGCATTCCTAAAAACACACATGGGTTCCATATCCTATATCATCAGTGCTCCTCAAACCACCATGCATGCTTTCCAACATGGAAATTTCCATATATGTGTTAATTTTTATAGCATCATATGTGGTATAGTCTTGAAACTTTGTGGAGAGGCTAGAATACAGGAGATCTACATAACCCATAAATCGTTTTTAGAAATTCCATCTAGAAATGGCTTAATTAGATTATTAACCTATTTTTTAATGTTCCCTAAGTATAAACTTAAGAAAAATAGTTAATTAATGAGAATTAATTAAGTCAAGGTGAGAAATCTATAGAAAATCACATGGATTGACTTCGATATGATCATAGACCTTGATTAAGTTTTAATATTGGTCGTTATTTTCCCAACTAAAGATTATAAGAAGAAGACGATATGTACATGAAATCTACATAACCGAGAAATCACTTCTAGGAATTCCACCTAGAGATGGCTTAATTAGATTATTAACTTATTTTTTAATGTTTCCTAAGTATAAACTTAATAAAACTAGTTAATTAATTTGGATTAATTAATTCAAGGTGATAAATATATAGAAAATCACATGGATCGAATTTGATATTATCATAGCCCTTGATTAAGTTTTAATCCTGACTGTTATTGTCCTAATTGAGGATTATAATAAGAAGTTGATAGGTAGATGAAAGAATACACTTGAGACACTTGAGGAGTTCAATTTTCTTGGCTATCCAATTTCTAGAGAGCAACCACAGTTTCCCGAAAGTCAACGAAGGAAGAAAATATAGTGAGGTTGGAGGAACTATTTTCTAGATCCGGTGAAGTACATTGCAGTGAGGAAGAAAGAGCTATAGTGAGATTGATACAAGGGGTTGCGTAGTAACCTCTACAGAGAATTTCTATTTAGTTGGAGGAAGGGGTGTTTCAGGTGCTAGTGGTCGAAATAATTTCCAGAGATCCAAGCCAGAGGACTCCAGACTAGTGGTACTCAGTCAAAAGCATATTAGAGGTAGTTCCTATCCAACATATTTTAGGGTCTGCACAAAGGTTGGCACAGGGCCCACGCAGAGGTAGTTGGGAAGCCAATTCAATTGGCTTGATTGAGCCATGATTTCCTATGGGGGTGAGGAAAATTCATCACAATATTTTTTCTAGTAATTTCTCTGCAGGATTTCTAGTTTTTGACATCCAGATTGCAGTCAAAATTTCTCACTACTGCACAATAATAAAACTCTTAGCTGATGCACTGGTTTTTCTAGGGAATTTTGTTAAAAAATAACCCTGTAAATTGTGTGTGTGTGTGTGTGCTATATTTTCTTAGTTTCCAACGCCTTCCATGTGAGAAATGTAGATGGAACATCCTACATACTAAGCAAGTGGACATAGAGTTGACATCATGGAATTGATTAAGAGTCTTGTTTTATACATTTTTGTTTAGGAAATAAAACAAGATTACTTGGTATTGGATCATGGTCCTAGGTCCATAGGGTAGGTTTTCATCAAAGAGGCTCATGCATAAGCAATGCTCATCACCTAGTGAAATATTAATGCTTTCATAACTTGCACCTGATAATAGGACAAAGAAGAGCTCCAAAATGGCTAAGTGTTGGACCAATAGAGTAAGTGAATGAAAATAATCTAAAGGAGACTCAAAAATAGATCACAGAAATGAATGTCATCAATACAAGCCAAGGGAATACACAATACTCACAATCAGAAATCACACGTTGAAAGGACATCAAAGGAACACTTAATTCTCAGTGTGACAGTTGAAACACATCATTGTGACACTTAAAACACAAATTGCAATAGAAGGATCGGCTGCAACCAGAAAGTGATTTACACTATAGGAATGTCTATAACACATATTCTTATGGTATATAGGATCACCTAATGTGGAAGAATTTTCTAGAGCTACCTCGAGTGATGCGCGAAGGTGAAATACATATAGGAGCGGACATAATCAAAAGCGACTCTTGGGACAATAAGAAAAAGTTAAAACGACACTTGAAAAAGCTAAAAAAGTTGAAAGGGTATTAATATGAGATCAACTAAAATTTATTTAAATATTAAAATTACAAAAATTATGTAATTTGTTAATATTAGAGTACATTTTTATTATTTAATAATATTAATATTAAGCTAATATATATATATAATATAATTTTAATTTTATATACTTTTTCCTTTAAAAATATAAAGAATTAATTTTATATAAAAAAATATTTATTCTACACTATTTTATTCTAGTAAAACAAATTATAAACATTTTAATAAAAAAATTGTAAGCAAGCAAGCAACTTTATATTAGAAAAAATATGTTACATATAATACAATCATAGAGTCGCTATGAGGTTTGGAGCTAAGACCAAAATGAGATGAGCAAGAAGTGGACCATCTACCCATGAAGGGAAAGCCACATGACCCCTCAAAGAGAATATATATCTTACAAATTTTCCGAGATTCCTACATAAGTGGCCATCAAAACTAGAGCTATAAGGTGAGTTAAGGAGGAACAAAAACAAATGAAACTAAATAGAAAACCCATTCAGGTTGATTTATTTCCCTTGGAGCTAGATATAACTTGTGGTGCTTTGTTGATTCCTCCTTTTTCGGTGCTTTGCATTGCCTGGAGTCTCACCATCCACTTTTTCCTAAAAAATGAGGCATCCATAAGAACTTATGTCTTACTGAGAGGGAATTTCAAAGGAAATTTGGGTGGTGTTGGTGGGGGGCTACTTGAAGTTGCACACCTTTGCTTCAGACTTTTGGCTTGGAGAAAATTTGATAATAAGACCTTTGTCTTACACTTTTCCTGTTGGGAGATCAAGGAGAGGAGGGGAGCGAGGTTGGTAGGTAGAATTTATATCCTCAGAATATTCCAAGGAACTAGAGGACGCTGAGGATAGAGGAGAAAGCATGAATTCTATACCAATGGATCTTGAGAGATTGCGTAAAGAGAGATGAGTTCTACTGAGTTGAGAAATTTTTTATGCCATATTCCTTTGAAGGCCTTCTCTAGGTAACTCCATGGTCTAGAGATGGCGTGCCAACAAGTTCCTCAACCTCCATGGATGTTGTGTAACCAGTTCCAAAAAAAAGAAGAAAATAGATATAAACGCCTTAGAAATGAGCCACTTCGAGGGGGCAACCTCCAATACATTACATAAATGAACAATTCTTGGATGATACAACTTACAAAACCTCCTTTCTATATATAGGAGTCCATGGGGCCATAATGTAATCCTAGTGGGCCACAATGTAATCCTAGCCGACCTAACAATAATAATTTAAGGGCACAATAACAATAAAATGGGGGTTACAAGGGTACAATAATAACAATAAGGGGGTTACACTAACAACAATAAGGGACTATACTAGTAATATAGGGACCTAACATGCCCCTCTCCTTCAAAAAGTGTTGTCCTCAACACTTGAGTAGCTCTGGGTGCTTCTGTATAAAATTCTCATCCTCCCATGTAGAATCTTCAGTGGGTAAGTTCTTCCAATTGATGAGATACTCTGAAATTGATCGATTCCGTAGTTGTCGAGTTCTTTTTTCCATGACTGCTTCAGGTTCCAATATGATTTTCCCTTCCCCATCAAGTTCTGGCAATACTGTTTGAACTGGAAGATTTTCATCTATAACCTTCTTTAAGCATGAAACATGGAAAACTGGATGTACTCGCGAAGAAGCAGGAAGCTCCAATTTGTATGCCATAGTACCAATCTTTTGCAACACCTTGTAAGGACCATGGTACTTTGGCGATAATTTATTATCCTTCTTTGCTTGCTTGAGGGACATTTGTTTGTATGGTTGTAGCCGTAAAAATACCCAATCTCCTACATCAAAACTTCTCTCGCTATGATGTTGATTTGCCTGTTGTTTCATTCGATTTTGTGCCAAATTCGGGTTATCCTTTAAGAGTTGGAGAACTTCTTGCTGATGCTCGATGTGATCTTCCACTGCTTGAACCTTCGAATTTTCCCTTAAAGATGATGTGATCGATGGTGGATGATATCCATAAAGTGCCATAAATGGGGTCATTTTTGCTGCAGTATGAAAGGAAGTGTTATACCACCATTCAGCGAGAGGTAACCACTTGACCCATTGTGTTTGTTTATCAGATACAAAGCAACGAAGATATCCTTCCAAACATTTATTTACTATCTTCGTTTGACCATCAGATTGAGGATGATAAGATGAGCTATGAGCTAATTGAGTACCCAAACAAGAAAATAACTCCGTCCAAAAATTTCCAGTAAAAATAGGATCTCTGTCGCTCACAATGACCCTTGGGATTCCATGTAGCTTTTGAATTCTGTCCATAAATGTAGTAGAAACTGTACTTTCTTTAAATGGATGAGATAATGCACAAAAGTGTGCATACTTGGTAATTCTATCAACTACCACCATGATGACACTCTTTCCTTCGGACTTAGGTAAACCTGTGATAAAATCCATCGAAATCTCCTCCCAACGTTGACTTGGAATGGATAAAGGTTGTAGAAGTCCCGGGGTCTTAATTGTTTCCACTTTATTCTGTTGGCAAACCAAACATTTAGCCACAAAATTTTGAATATCAGATTTAAGGCCATCCCAAAAAAAATCTTTCTTCACCCTGTGGTAAGTTTTTAAAAATCCTGAGTGTCCTCCTAAAGGAGAAGTGTGCAATTCGAGAAGAATCTTTTGTTTTAGTTGGGAATTCTTACAAAGATATAAGTGATCTTTGTACCATAAGGAATCATTTTTCCAACTAAATGTATCAGATGTACTAGGATCTTGCTGCAACTTTTGAATGAGTGTCCATACATGTTTGTCCTTCTTCCATTCATCTCTTGCTTCGGTTATCCAATCTGGTTGGATAATAGAAATGGCACAAAGCAATGCTTCCACCTCTTCATTCTTTCTTGAGAGTGCATCTGCAATAACATTAAGCTTTCCTTTTTTGTAGATTATTTCAAAGTCATAACCCAACATCTTTGTAACCCATTTTTGCTTCTCTTCTGAAGATAGTCTTTGCTCCAAAAAGTGTTTAAGACTATCATGATCAGTTTTTACGTTGAAGTGTCTCCCCATTAGGTAAGTTCGCCATTTCTTTAGTGCATGCATTATTGCTAACATTTCCTTCTCATAAATAGGTTTATGTAAATACTTTCCCTTGATTGGACGACTTTCAAAAGAAATGGGTCTTCCTTCCTGCATTAAAACCGCACCAATTCCATTTCCTGAGGCATCACATTCCACAATAAATGTTTTTGTGAAGTCTGGCGTAGCTAAGACTGGTGCTAGGCACATTGCCTCTTTAAGATTTTCAAAGGCCTTAGTTGCTTCAGGAGTCCATGAAAATGCATCTTTCTTCAATAATGTTGTTAGAGGTGCTGCTATTCTCCCATAATTCTTAACAAAATTGCGATAATACCCTGTTAACCCGAGAAATCCTCGCAACTGCTTTATGGTTGTGGGAAATTTCCATTCCTTAATGGCTTTAATTTTGTTAGGGTCCACTTTAACACCCTCGTGAGATACAATATGACCCAGATATTCCACCTCTTGTACTCCAAAGAAACATTTGGACTTTTTTGCATATAATTGTTTCTCCTGCAATAGTTTGAGCACCCTGTCAACATATTCAACATGATCCTTCCAAGACCTGCTGTAGATTAGTATATCATCAAAAAATACTAGCACAAAATTTCTAAGGAAGGGTTTGAAAATGGAATTCATCAACCCTTGAAATGTAGAAGGTGCATTGTTAAGGCCAAAAGGCATGACCAAAAATTCATAATGACCCTCATGAGTTCGAAATGTTTTTTTTGGAATATCTTCAGTCTTCATTCTAATTTGATGATATCCTAAACGAAGATCCAACTTGGTAAAATAAATTGCTCCATGTAATTCATCCAATAATTCATCAATCACAGGAATGGGAATTTGTCTTTAATGGTGAGCTTATTGAGCTCCGTATAATCCGGACACATTCACCATGATCCATCCTTCTTGTGTACCAATACTACAGGAGCAGAGAAAGAACTTTGACTAGGTTGAATTATACCCGCCTCTAACATTTCTGCAATCATACGTTCAATTTCGCTCTTTTGGAAGTAAGGATATCTATAAGGCCCGATGTTTGGAGGAACACTTCCTGGAATCAAATGAATAGCATGATCATGATCACGAATAGGTGGGAGTCCTTTGGGAGTTTCAAACACCTTGGAATGATTGTCCAAGACTTGTTGGAGATCTGCAGAAATAGATGATTTGGATGTTGGAACTTCTAGTGAGCATAATTGTGCAATTACGCCTCGTTGTTCTTTCTTTAGAAGCTTTGTCATGCCATTAGAGCTTATTATCCTTCCTGGCTTCCCTTCAATACCCCGTAATTCGACTTCCTTTCCTTCTGAAAAGAATTTCAAGAAAAGTTCTTGAAAATTAAAAACTACCGTCCCCAAAGATTGTAACCATTGTACTCCTAGTACAACATCAGCACCTCCCATAGGAATGGAAAGCATTGGACTAGTCAATACATATTCCCCATGGTTAGCTTGATATTATGGCATTTTCCAGAGCAATTTATAGTTCCTCCATTTGCAACCATCACTTGACATTCTGGTGCTGGGTATAGGAAACAATTCAATTCCTTGGCTACCTTACAATGAATAAAATTATGGGTACTACACGAATCAATCAACACTATTACCTTTTTCTTCTTGATATGTCCTTCTATCTTGAGAGTTTGAGGAGTGGTAATTCCTGCCAATGCATTACACGATATGGTCGAACTCATTTCTTCCTCTTCTAGGGTTGGTTCCTGGTGTATATCTTCTTCTTGTTCATTTTCTCTTCCTCTTCACAATCTATGTAAAATAATTTCTTCTCAGCACACTTATGACCTTTAGTGTATTTTCTATCACAACTGTAGCAAAGCCCTTTTGCTCTTTCTTCTTCCAATTGTTGTGGTGTCAACCTTGTAGGTTGTGGAAATCTAGGCATAGCAACACTTCCTTCTTTATAGAATTGAGTGGTAGGCTTCCTTGTCGCCATAATTTTACATTCAACTTTTCTTGCCAACTTGAATGCCTTTTCTAATGAATCAGGTTCCAGAACGCGAACTTCATGTTGTATGTTATCCCTTAAAGTGCATATGAAGAGATCAATCCTGTGTTCCTCTGGAATATCAGTTACCCTTATATTCAATTTTTGGAATTCCTCAATGTGTTGCCCCACTAAACCCTTTTGTTTGAGATTTATCAATTGGCTAAAGAAGGTGTTGCTCTTTGTATCCTCATAATGTGCTATCATTTCCTCCGTAAAAATTGACCAAGTGACGATTTTTTTACGGGAGCAAAGCCATCGATACCATACAAATGTATTTTGTTCTAAATGTAAAGTTGCAATGCGTACCTTTTGTGTGTTTTGCACATTATGGAGATCAAAATATTGCTCCATCTGTAGTATCCATGTTACAGGATCCTTTCCATCAAAATTCCTCATATCCATTTTTGGAATATGTTGGTTCTTCCCACCAACATTAGAGTTTATCAAATCACAATTAACATTGATTTTGTTCTCATCATGAGGTTCTTCTACTATCTTTTCACCATTAGGAAACCGTTCTTGTATCAACTTTTTCAAACCTTTGATGTCTGTTTTTAGATCATTCTTCATGTTTTCCATCTTAGCTTCCATGCCATCCATCTTCTCTTCCACGCCTTTCTTCAAAACTTCCATTTCATTTTTTGTTGCTCTTTGCGAGAGTGAAATTTGTTGCACTTGCTCTTGTAATTTTGATAGATCATGTTGCAATTCTTCATCTTCATGAGTCATATTAGACCCTTATGAAGGCTTAATGGGTGTTGAATTATTTTTACGAGGCATATTTTAGAACCCAATACTGATATGCCCTTGGAATCAATTCAAATTGATTCTTCAAACAAGACTTATGCAATTCGGAAAAAAAAATACACACCTTTTTCTTGCTTTTGAGGAGCTCGATATTGAAATTGGATTATCTATGTAATTGAAAATATTAAATATCTAAAATTCAGCCCTGTAGTAGCCCTCTGAAGCTTCTTTCAAATGCCATAGGTCTGACCTGATTTGGATTCTCCAAGGCAAAGTTGTGTCCAATCTCCCACAATGACCTAATTCTGGACTCGTTCAGTAGAGCGAACTTGTACGACTTGCCACGTGTCACTATTTTGTCCTTTGTCTCTGAAATTGATAGCCAAGAAACTACAGGCTGTGTACTTGTGACCAATTTTTACGGAACTCCAATCCAATCCCCAGAGAGAGTTATTGAACTTTTCCCACGATCACATCTTTGAGATGAAATTCAGGATCCTGAAAAAGCACTACCTTCCACAGATCATATCTCAAAAAATATTGCGAACCAAGCTCTGAAATTTTTTGAAGAATTTCCTCAGGATTTCAGCTTCGTACCATATGAATTTCAGATTCTGAACCTTCGTAGAAAAAAATTTATAGCGCAAATTCCACGATGACCTGTTTAGGAGCCTGAAAAAATACCTGACTTCCACAGATCATATCTCCGAAATTATTGCGAACCAAACTCTGAAATTTTTATACAAGTTTCCTCAGGATTTTTTCTTCGCACCCTAAAAATTTCAGCTTCTGAAACTTCGTAGAAAAAAAGTTATAGCGAAAATGCCACGATGACCTGTTTGGAGCAGCGAAACCCTAGAATCCAAAGCTCCGATACCAAATGTTGTGTAACCAGCTCCAAAAATAGAAGAAAAGAGATATCAACGCCTTAGAAATGAGCCACTTCGAGGGGGAAACCTCCAATACATTACATAAATGAACAATTCTTGGATGATACAACTTACAAAACCTCCTTTCTATATATAGGAGTCCATGGGGCCATAAAGTAATCCTAGTGGGCCACAATGTAATCCTAGCCGACCTAACAATAATAATTTAAGGGCACAATAATAACAAAATGGGGGTTACAAGGGTACAATAATAACAATAAGGGGGTTACACTAACAACAATAAGGGACTATACTAGTAATATAGGGACCTAACAGGGGAAGCCACCTTGCAGTAGATATGGACATGAACATCTAAGCCGAATAACTCCATGTCACATCAATTAAGGGAATATGAGGCATACGATCATGAATTTTTCCATCTTCCGCTTCCTGGCTCTGCTTCCATGATGGTATACTCAGAATCGATGAACCCTGTGTAGTGATCTTTGGTGACAATGAAAAGGAGAGAAGATGAATTTTGTGCCTATTATTTGGTAATATTTGCATGAAGGAATGTAGGGGGAGACAACAAGGTTGGGACATGAGTAAGGACATAAGCATCAATTGGCACATTAGAGTAGTTGTGAGGTAGATCATGAAGCATATGATGAAGGAATGAACTAGAAAAGAAAACCAAAATTTGATTTAAAATAATTTGTTGGTGAACCATTTCAAAACATACTAACATATTTCTCACATTTCAAAATTTTATATACTATGGATATTTATTCAATATTAACTCAACTATTTAACAAATGTGTTATTTAACTCCTAGTGTGGGTATTCATAAATGGGGGTACAACTAGTAATTAAGTGAGGTAATAGTTGAGGAAGGTGGGGACCTACGATCAACCTACATGGAAATTGTATATGAATATGGTTCATGCACATGTAGTAAGGTTTCTTTTTACACTATGCTTTATCTTAAGGATGTGTTTGATGGCCTCTCCCATTAGGAATCATCATTATTCAAGAAAGAAACATAACATAGCTCTCATGGAAAGGAAAATTGTGTTGGTATGGATACTTGGTATTATCTAAAAGATTTTGGTTAGGAAACTATTTGTACTTAGGCACAATTTCTCTTTGAGAACTCACTCTTCCTAGGTTTCCTATTCTTGAAGAATTTTAAATTCTTTGAAAACAAATATCTTCCTAGCCAGGGGAATATTTTTGCCATTAGAACGACATTGGAAGCTTGTATTACAGTGTTTAGTCTCATGGAAATTTGTTCTTTCTAGTGCTCATTAAGGAGGCTTATGTTCCCTTGTGGGATTTGGTTACAATCTCAATTTTTGGTGACCAACAGTAAGATTCAGGTGGAAAATTGGTCAAATAATTCCCTTATTCTACACTTAGGTTCAACCCATAGGGGAGCACGTGGTGCACATTATTATTTCAAGTCTATTAATAGTAACTTTATTTTTCTAGAGGTTTATTCCTTTTCTAGCCGGTGGCCCCATTATTGCCACTTTATGCCTTTGTTACAATGCTTAGGTTTGTTGTTGTATCATCTTTCATTTGACGTTTTCCACAAGGTGTGGGACCTCTAGTAGGATTAGGCTTTTAGTTTGATTTCAAAAGGGAACGTATGAGGTTTACTCCATTTCTGGAAAATTTTCTCACCACCTTTTCCATTTGGATTGGAATTGTTAGCCACCTATAACTTTGTTATACCACAAGGTGGCTAAAATTTTTTGGAGCCTTCAAGGAACAAATTTTATTGCTAAAAAGTGTCGGCTCTTGAAGACTCTTGAAGGCCTCATACCTCTGTCTAAAATCTTCATTACTGTTTCCATTTTATACTAAAAAGTTTTGCCGATTTCATGAGAAAAGACTGCTGAAAAACCATCATTTCCCCCCTTCCCCCACTCAAAAATAACCTTCATTTGCTCCCCTTTTTCTCCATAAAACTCCTTTGTTTTCACAACTCCACTTCTTCCCTTCATGAAAATCATTTTTACAAGGTTAAAAACTCACTTTTTAGCCTTACCGAAACCCCCAAATCCATTGAAAACTCTGAAAAAAATTCATAAAAAACGAGTTTTTTACTACTATGGACTTAAGCCCCCTTGGGCTAAATCCTAACCACTTCCCCCACATGCCCACACCCTGGAACTAAGCGCTAACCCTTTTCGGCGCTTATCGCATCGCAAAAATCCAAGTGTGCAAGTGTTTTTGACATTACAAAAGTTCTGATGCGATTAGCCCGTGCTTATAAACCCTGATCGTATTATCATTTCCATATAACCCAAGGGCCCGCCTTCGATGCTTAAAACATTGAAAATGTCCATTCCCGATCCATTTTCCCTTTATAAATACAAAAACCCTTTTTTCCAAAGTTTTGATCTAATATGTTAAAGTCACGTGTTAATATAAAAATGGTTAGATCAAAAAGACCCGATCGCGCAATCGCATCGAAGAAATTCACAATGGGTTGTTTGAAAGACCCGCATCAAAATTTCTGATGCGATTGGGTCCCATATATATAAACCCCGCCCCGCCACTTTCCATTCATATAACCTACGCCTGGGACCGATGGTTTAAGTCCCGAGGCGCCAATCGCATCGCAAAATTCCAATGGGTTGATTGAAAAGCCCAAGCCCGAGGTTTCAATTGCGATTAGCACTTTGATATATATGCCCATCATGTTCCATATAACTAAAGGCCCCATAGTCGGGCGCCTATCCACTTCATATGTATAAAACCCGCCCCCAAAGCCAAAAACTTCGTATAAATATTAAACTTTGGGTTTTATAAAGTTTTAAGGGTTTTCCGTCGGTTCGCTTTAAAAGAAATCCCCGCCGTTGATCGTAAGCCGATCAAACGGTCAGTGCTCAATCGCATCAGAGTTTTCCATCGATACATTTGTTTGTCACCCCCGATCGCCGATCCCCGATTGATTGTCCGCCATTGATTTACTCTTCGCCTTCCGTGATCCAACGACCCTCGTTCCCTCTGATTGCAAGTCTTACCTCTGCTTCAAAACCCTCCGATTCATTCTCCACCGTTGATCTAATCCTTAGATCAACGGTCCGTGCTACATCGCATCGCAAGTTTCATTGGGTGCGTTATATTTCTTCCTCCGATCGGCCAAAATCTGATTTATTCTCCACCGTTGATCTCATCCTTAGATCAATAGTCCGCGCTAAATCGCATCGCAACTTTCAATCAGTGCATTTGCTTGCCACCCCCAACTGCGATCCTCCGATTAGATCTGGACCGTCCACGTGTCCAGATCGGATGGTCCAAGATCATTCCGTCTTATTCATTTCCCCGTTCTCCTTCTTACCTTCTCTTGACTGATTTCTACTGTTGGATGATGCCATCCAACGGCCATGATCACTCCCCACACCTTCTGAAGCAGTATACCAAAAAACGCAGGATTTTATAAATATTGTTTGTATTTTGTAGGAATTAATGGTTTTCCATTATATTGAAAGGAAGGCCAAAGGCCGGGAAAGACGTTTTCCGTGCCTTTGATTCATCAATGGAGACCATTCGCAAGGTTCAGATTCAACGTTTCATCATTGTTTCATGAAGGCATTGATGCCTTGAGAGCCCCACGCGGCTTGCACATCAACAAGACACTGTGATTTTAATCACAGTTAAAAGAGTATCAGTGTTGAAGACAAAACGCGGCAGAACAGAAGATTGAAGACAGATTTGTGGGGATTACGGCTAAGAATGATTATCAAAAGCCTAATCCCAAAATTAAAACACAATTAAAGGTAAATCAAGAGATCTATCAGACGAAAGGCCTCCGCCGCCACATTTGGGGCGGATTGATTCCTCCCAGCTACCATAAGTGCCACCTGTGCCTCAAAGCATTCAAACAGAGGCCAAATTTATTGATCAATCAGATATTTGCCTCAAACGCAGCCAAAGAATTAATTTTGCCAAAGAGACTTAATGCAAAAAATATCTGCAACTCCAACATAACATAGAGCCTCAAAAGTCAACAAAAGCTCCCACCGAGCTTAATTTATAAATGTAAAATAGTTAATACAGACAGAACGTTTGTATACTTCTCCATCGAGCCCCTCAAAGGCTGAGAAGTCTTGAATCTGTATTAATTGTCCTGAGAGATCTTTTATTAGATCTCACCTCCTCATTCTTCTATAAATACTTCTGTAGAAGATGAGAGTTGGTTGGTTGTTGGTTGATCACCAGTTGTAATACTGGAACTCTCTGAAATAATACATAGTCTGTTGAAGTTAAAGATGATATTGAAGTCTTGGAAGCCCTGATGATGTTGTTGCATGCTTGTTACTGAGAAGGCTCTATCATTGGATCCATGAGCTTGGCTGTTGGTGAAGTATTCTGAACTGTTTAATGTTTTCTCCTGTTTCCATTCTGTTCCATAATTTCTTACTACAGTAGGTTGAAAGTTTTAGGCTAAGAAATGACTCCTCGAAGCACCTTAGACCTGTTCATTCTTCACTATTTTATGTTTTCTTCTGCTGAGGTATTTTAGAGTCTTCAATCTTTCTCTTTAGTCCTCATGCTTGTTTATTTCTATAATAGCTCAAATAGTTGGTTTCAACATGATTTATGGTTCTCCTTGCTTGTCTGCTATCACTTGAAAGCTCTTATTGAAGTCTCCCTTTGAAGTACCATTGTTTTAAGTTAGTCAAAGAGGTATGTTTCGATCTTTCCCTTTGTCATTGCTTGAACAATTGTTTTGAAGGTATTTTATAGTTGTAATCATAGATGTATTAGGTGTTCTCTCTTCTATGACTGCAATTATCAGTGAATATTTTATGTTTTCTAAGTCATTTGAAATAAAATATTTGAGGAAATAGGGTGTTCCTCAAATCTTAGATTTCATTTTGAAAGTTGTCTTGAAGTCATCATTTGCTTAAATAATGTTTGTAGAATTTATGGTTAGCCCTGTCTATCAAATATTTCTTTATTGTTTCAAGTTATGTTTTCAAGTTCCCTTCGTTGAGAATTAAACTTCTCTTTCCAAATCATTGATGTCCATCTCATTCCAAAACCAAAAGATCCTGTGACCAAGTTAGATTTTCCCTCTGATATCCCATATCCATTGATGAGTATGTTATGACCTCTTTTTGACTCCATTGCCCAATGAACCAGATGTTCCTTCATTCTATATATCTTTCCTAGGCCTTTCATGTTCTGCTGTATCAATCCAACCAAACAAACAAACAAACGCCTACACTTAATAACTAGTCTAAAATCCATATTCTAAGCACACAAGATAAACCTTTGCAAACAAACATTCGAGAGATCCCTCTATCAGAATAGGAGGACTAGATCTTGGGACTCTAAAGATTGGTTCTGATGTTTCCTTGTCTTTTTATTTTCCAAACTATCAAAACACGGGATCCCAACATAATGGCAATCACAGTGGGACCCTGAGTAAAATCTTTAAAATTAAACACTCAATTTCTAGTAAAAAATAAGTAACCTTCTTCAAGCACTACCAAACAAATGGTAATCATGAGAAGACTTAATTGAATCAGTGACAAACTAAGTAACCCTTAGGATTCTTAGTAAACATTATCAAACCTTGAAGGAATCAGTTACCAAGCCCTAAGAGTGAACTTTGTATGATTAAACACCTCAGCTAAGTGTCAAATCACATTTAGGACACTCTCTTAACCTATAAGACCGAAATAACTCAGGAAAACCCAAAATATCTCGGTTTGGCTTCACAATAAACATGGTGGTGGAACCATAATACACTTTACCTTCAGAAGAAGCTAAATATTTTCCACCCACAGTTCCTAAAAGACCAAAAGACTCCACTGGGAGACCAGTCGCATTACAACATCATCCCCATCAATGGGAGACTCCGAGCTAAGCCCCCTTGAAGAGTTTCGTTATAGAATATCAAGCCTACTGGCTAAACTTAGAAGCAAGGACCTTCCAGAGGTTTTCCTTTCCAGCTCAAGATTCAATAACCAACCTGAGCTGAAGCAATTTTTTCTAGAAGTGCTGGTTGAAAGGTATGAAGCTGAAATTGAAATATTAAATTCAAAAGAGAAATCATGCCAATTCGGGGACCCGAGAGCCTTTTTGGAAAGTCTCCCTCCCCCTAAGAAAGAAGAAATTCCACTGCCTCTCAATGTGCAGGAAGAGGATGATTGGGCTTTCAAGAGCCACACTAAAGATGCAGTAATCAAAGCTGTTAAAGATGGAGATAGCTTACCAGTTATGAAAGAAATAAAAGTAGAAAGTCTACACCATGTGTTCATTAATCCTATGGTAGAATATATGGAAGCCCTGATTGGCTCAAGTTCTCCAGCATTAATCCTTTTCAGGGGCCATATGCATCAGGAGTGGTCACCACTAATGGTGGCCTTGGTTTTGAAGACCCACATTCAAAATTCCCCAAGGTCATCTTTGACCAGCAGTCAGACTTCTTCCTCATTTTTGTTACTACTGAACTGGCTACACTAGCACTATTGTATCATCTAACACAACAGAGGTTTCCAAGTTAGATTAGGTTAGATAGGAATGTCAATAAAGCTCAGCTTTGAGCATTTAGTTAGTTGTTGTTTTTTTGCTTTGAAAGAAAAAGAAACATCTAAAAAACAATAGAAAAGAAAAGAGGTCGCATTTCAAAACAAGAAAGGTATAGCCCCATACCACAAAAGAGAAACAACTCTAAAAGCATGCAAGGTTAAATGCCACTCCTGAAAAACCACACTTCTAATTAGTCATACAGCCTAATCTTGACTAATTAGCTTTAAATTTTCTGCTGATAGGATAGTGAATTCGATTTGCCAAACTGTTTAATCTTGGCTTATCAGTAGGTAGTTTAGGATAGAAATTAAAGGTTCAAACATGCTTAAAACCTGAACCTAAGTTTCCAAAAGAGAATGACTCAAATCTATTTCAAACATTGAGTCAAAGGATGTTAAAAAAAAATCTGGTTCTAATCAGCTCAAAATCTGAACCAGTTAAACAAAGGAAAGACAGCTCAACAAAAGTTAAAACATAGCTGAAGAAAAGAGAAGGATGTTCTTAAAACTTTCAGATCTTAAAACCTTCATCATTTTGATTTAATTTTCTGCAAATAATAATCTATGTGCAGTTTGTTTTTATGCCATAGATCAACATCAAGTTAGACTATTCAATCCCGAATTTTCTCTTTTAAATTTTTGTCTTTAAATTTAGAGAATAAAAGTGTGTCAGACAGTCTAATCCCGACAGACAAATAGTTAGGTAGAGAAGCTTATGAACTCAACTGCTTAATCTGAGTTCATGGAGGAATAAGGTTAGACTTATATTAGTTTCTGTTTTTCAAAAGAATAAAATGTCGTAAGAGATTTTTCCAATCCAAGTGTACTCTAAGGAGGAAAAAATGTTAGATCAATAGGATTGGGTAGGTAGTAAGCTTGTTGATAAAAGATCCATTGTTTTCCATGGCTGTTAGCATTTCCAGAACAAAAGAAGATCATTCAATCAAAGAAAGGCAGCCCAATGGATAAGGCACTGATCAGCCTCCCAGAGAATGCAAGTCTGAAGTTCTTGATGCCTTCAAAAAGGCACCATCCCCAAGTGGAGCCACTGTTAGCCACCTATAACTTTGTTATACCACAAGGTGGCTAAAATTTTTTGGAGCCTTCAAGGAACAAATTTTATTGCTAAAAAGTGTTGGCTCTTGAAGACTCTTGAAGGCCTCATACCTCTGTCTAAAATCTTCATTACTATTTCCATTTTATACTCAGAAATTCTGTCGATTTCATGAGAAAACACTGCTGAAAAACCATCATTTCCCCCCTTCCCCCACTCAAAACTAACCTTTATTTGCTCCCCTTTTTCTCCATAAAACTCCTTTGCTTTCACAACTCCACTTCTTCCCTTCATGAAAATAATTTTTACAAGGTTAAAAACTCACTTTTTAGCCTTACCGAAACCCCCAAATCCATTGAAAACTCTGAAACAAATTCATAAAAAACGAGTTTTTTATTACTATGGACTTAAGCCCCCTTGGGCTAAATCCTAACCACTTCCCCCACATGCACACACCCTGGAACTAAGCGCTAACCCTTTTCGGTGCTTATCGCATCGCAAACATCCGAGTGTGCAAGTATTTTTGACATTACAAAAGTTCTGATGCGATTAGCCCGTGCTTATAAACCCTGATCGTATTATCATTTCCATATAACCCAAGGGCCCGCCTTCAGCGCTTAAAACATTGAAAATGTCCGTTCCCGATCCATTTTCCCTTTATAAATACAAAAACCCTTTTTTCCAAAGTTTTTATCTAATATGTTAAAGTCATGTGTTAATATAAAAATGGTTAGATCAAAAAGACCCGATCGCGCAATCGCATCGGAGAAATTCACAATGGGTTGTTTGAAAGACCCGCATCAAACTTTCCGATGCGATTGGGTCCCATATATATAAACCCCGCCCCGCCGCTTTCCATTCATATAACCTACGCCTGGGACCGATGGTTTAAGTCCCAAGGCGCCAATCGCATCGCAAAATTCCAATGGGTTGATTGAAAAGCCCAAGCCCGAGGTTCCGATTGCGATTAGCACTTTGATATATATGCCCCAGGCCCATCATGTTCCATATAACTAAAGGCCCCGTAGTCGGGCACCTATCCACTTCATATGTATAAAACCCGCCCCCAAAGCCAAAAACTTCGTATAAATATTAAACTTTGGGTTTTATAAAGTTTTAAGGGTTTTCCGCCGGTTCACTTTAAAATAAATCCCCGTCGTTGATCGTAAGCCGATCAAATGGTTAGCGCTCAATCGCATTGGAGTTTTCCATCGCTACATTTGTTTGTTACCCCCGATCGCCGATCCTCGATTGATTTTCCACCATTGATTTACTCTCCGCCTTCCATGATCCAACGACCCTCATTCCCTCCGATTGCAAGTCTTACCTCCGCTTCAAAACCCTCTGATTCATTCTCCACCGTTGATCTAATCCTTAGATCAACAGTCCGCACTACATCGCATCGCAAGTTTCATCGGGTGCGTTATATTTCTTCTTCCAATCGGCCAAACCTCCGATTTATTCTCCACCGTTGATCTCATCCTTAGATCAACGGTCCGCGCTAAATCGCATCGCAACTTTCAATCGGTGCATTTGCTTGCCACCCCCTATTGCGATCCTCCGATTAGATTTGGACCGTCCATGTGTCCAGATCGGACGGTCCAAGATCATTTCGTCTTATTCATTTCCCTGTTCTCCTTCTTACCTTCTCTTGATTGATTTCTACCATTGGATGATGCCATCCAATAGCCATGATCGCTCCCCACGCCTTCTGAAGCAGTATACCAAAAATCGCAGGATTTTATAAATATTGTTTATATTTTGCAGGAATTAATGGTTTTCCATTATAATTAAAGGAAGGCTGAAGGCTAGGAAAGACGTTTCCCGTGCCTTTGATTCATCAATGGAGACCATTCGCAAGGTTCAGATTCAACGTTTCATCATTGTTTCATGAAGGCATTGATGCCTTGAGAGCCCCGCGCAGCTTGCATATCAACAAGACACTGTGATTTTAATCACGGTTAAAAGAGTATAAGTGTTGAAGATAGAATGCGGCAGAATAGAAGATTGAAGACAGATTTGTGGGGATTACGGCTAAGCATGATTATCAAAAGCTTAATCCCCAGAATTAAAACACAATTAAAGGTAAATCAAGCGATCTATCAGACGAAAGGCCTCCACCGCCACATTTGGGGCGGATTGATTCCTCCCAGCTACCATAAGTGCCACCTGTGCCTCAAAGCATTCAAACAGAGGCCGACGTTATTGATCAATCAGATATTTGCCTCAAACGCAGCCAAAGAATTAATTCTGCCAAAGAGACTTAATGCAAAAAATATCTGCAGAGTTACTCCAACATAACATAGAGCCTCAAAAGTCAACAAAAGCTCCCACCGAGCTTAATTTATAAATGTAAAATAGTTAATACAGACAAAAAGTTTGTATACTTCTCCATCGAGCCCTTCAAAGGCCGAGAAGTCTTGAATCTGTATTAATTATCCTGAGAGATCTTTTATTAGATCTCACCTCCTCATTCTTCTATAAATGCTTCTGTAGAAGATGAGAGTTGGTTGGCTGTTGGTTGATCACCAGTTGTAATACTAGAACTCTCTGAAATAATACATAGTTTGTTGAAGTTGAAGATGATATTGAAGTCTTGGAAGCCCTAATGATGTTGTTGCATACTTGTTACTGAGAAGGCTCTATCATTGGATCCATGAGCTTGGCTGTTGGTGAAGTATTCTGAACTGTTTAATGTTTTCTCCTGTTTCCATTCTATTCCATAATTTCTTACTACAGTAGGTTGAAATTTTTAGGCTAAGAAATGACTCCTCGAAGCACCTTAGACTTGTTCATCCTTCACTGTTTTATGTTTTCTTCTGCTGAGGTATTTTAGAGTCTTCAATCTTTCTCTTTAGTCCTCATGCTTGTTTATTTCTATAATAGCTCAAATAGTTGGTTTCAGCATGATTTATGGTTCTCCCTGCTTGTCTGCTATCACTTGAAAGCTCTTATTGAAGTCTCCCTTTGAAGTACCATTGTTTTAAGTTAGTCAAAGAGGTATGTTTCGATCTTGCCCTTTGTCATTGCTTGAACAATTGTTTTGAAGGTCTTTTATAGTTGTAATCATAGATGTATTAGGTGTTCCCTCTTCTATGACTGCAATTATCAGTGAATCTTTTATGTTTTCTAAGTCATTTGAAATAAAATCTTTGAGGAAATAGGGTGTTCCCTGAATCTTAGATTTCATTTTGAAAGTTGTCTTGAAGTCATCATTTGCTTAAATAATGTTTGTAGAATTTGTGGTTAGCCCTGTCTATCAAATATTTCTTTATTGTTTCAAGTTATGTTTTCAAGTTCCCTTCGTTGAGAATTAAACTTCTCTTTCCAAATCATTGATGTCCATCTCATTCCAAAACCAAAGGATCCTGTGACCAAGTTAGATTTGCCCTCTGATATCCCATATCCATTGATGAGTATGTTATGACCTCTTTTGTGACTCCATTTCCCAATGAACCAGATGTTCCTTCATTCTATATATCTTTCCTAGGCCTTTCATGTTCTACTGTATCAATCCAACCAAACAAACAAACAAACACCTACACTTAATAACTAGTCTAAAATCCATATTCTAAGCACACAAGATAAACCTTTGAAAACAAACATTCGAGAGATCCCTCTCTCAAAACAGGAGGACTAGATCCTAGGACTCTAAATATTGGTTCTGATGTTGCCTTGTCTTTTGATTTGCCAAACTATCAAAACACGGGACCCCAACAGGAATTCAAGGTTTTCCTTAGTTTGTTCTCTTAGCTTGAATTATTCTCTAGGTGTCATTGTGGTTTTACTGTGTTTCTCCCTATAGTGATACTACCTTGGTCTTGTTAGGTTTCAGTCTCCCTAGCTCTTCCATATTGCATGTCACTATGTCACTTACTATTGGTTTGAAGGGTCACCATGTGAGGAGTTCTAAGCACCCTCCAGGTTCAATGGCACAATACATAGTTGAATGTTCTATAACAATATTTGTGTAATCCACCCCCTTGATGTGAGAAGAGAAATTCAAAATGTGGAAAGAATGGCAAGCATAGAAATATGATTGATATTGGATGCTCAAGCCAAGAAAACGGTAGGAAGTTGGGTTCTAAAAATACCAAAACTTGGCAAATGAATTATATGCAGGATATTGACCTATATCAGTAGCTAAAAATAATAATAGAAAATGTGTTCGTCAACTGCTCAAAAACCTAATAAGAGATTTTACTATGCATTGAAGAAATACAGAAGAAGATGATGAAGCTCAATGATAAGGTATCAATATATATATTTTTCATTACTCAAGTTAACACCGAAATATTGACATAAGTAATGTAGATATACCCATGTTATAAAAAATACAAAGACATCAATTTTGGGCTTTATGCCAAATCAAATTTGGTATATTAATATCACTTATGGGATAAGCATATAATATAGTAGTAGTAGTTTTTTTTTTTTTTTTTAAAGATAGGGCTAATGTCAATATAACAAAGTAAGTAATATAAATATATATCTACATTATTTCTGTGAAAATAACTAGAATAATAACATTTTTTTAAACATATTAATATCACTTATGGGATAAGCATATAATATAGTAGTAGTAGTTTTTTTTTTTTTTTTTAAAGATAGGGCTAATGTCAATATAACAAAGTAAGTAATATAAATATATATCTACATTATTTCTGTGAAAATAACTAGAATAATAACATTTTTCTGGCTTGAATGTATGGGCTATAGGTTGATGTATCTACATTCTTGATATAAAAATAATAAAAATAATATTATATTTATGGCTTCAGTATATGGGTTAATATTGGTATATAAGGTAAGTGAAAATTGTATTTTTTATAAAGTTGTAAGATTGAAAAATAAGAACTCACATATATTTATTTTAATTGTCTATTTATTAAGTGTAAGGTGAGATCAAATTATTTGAGGTGTAAATAATTTTTCAAGTTTAGCATTTTAAAACATGTTTATATCTCTAAATATTTGATCCTTTTTGGATGTTCTATCAATGTGGAATTAAAATAGATCTATGAGGGTCTCTTATATATAAGTGAACTTCATAGTGAACAAAGAAAGAATTACACATCTCATTCCTTTTTAGCAACACTCCAATAAAAAAAAATTATCTATAAAAGAATTTTAATTTTCAACTATTATACATTTAACATATTTTACTCAACATATGCATTGAAATATTTTATTTGTGATCCATATTGTCCATATTTTTAGTATCTTTAATGTATTGAAAGAATTAAAATACCCTTAATTAATTAGAAAGCAATAAGAAATATATATTTCTATATAAATTGTTTAAACAATATATATCAACTGTGCTTTAAGAATTGAATGAATTATACATGTTTTTCTAGCCAAAAAAAGTTAAAAGTATTTGAACATTGAAATATTTTATTTATGATTAAAATTAAAATAATTTTTAATGTTTCTTTCTTTTCTATATATATATATATATATATATATATATATATATATATATATATATATTTTTACAAACCCAGAATATCAGGGAGAGACCACTATTTCCATAGAATATTTGTATTGGGCATATCGACCTAAAAAAATCACTTCTTGCCAGTGCAATCACAAAACATGATCTCTAGCGTAAAGAGACATAAATTACTAAATTAATAACCTCTCAATAGTAAAAATATTTTATTTTAAATATGAATACTCTACCAATTAAAATATATAATTTAAAGTTAGTATTGAAATATTTTTAATATATATATATATATATATATATATATATATATATATATAATATGAGTCGATTCTTTTAAGATTCGATCTCTCATTTCTATGATCCACTCAAACATTTTCCCACTATGTTCATAAGAGAAATTTTAATTAATAAAAGTATTTTAATTAATAATAATTGACATTTACAAATATAATATATATTATAATAACAATTTTAATTTACCAACCTATAAATGATACCTTTAAATGTTGTTAGGGTTACAAAAATAGCATTGGTCCTCAAATTTCAATGAAATTTTTATGTATTTTTTTTATCTTTTTAAAAGGTCTTCGTTTAGGTTGGCCATACACCCCATATACATATATAAACCATAATAAACATTTAAAAGGTTCAAAGATTACCCCATACGAAGTTTGTATGGGAGAGTTATTATTCTAGAAAACCGACATATTAATTTGGTTATTTTACATTCTTTCCACCAACTCTATGTCGCTGGTTAATATTTTGGGTCTTTAAAATTTTTGTTATTATATTATACCATGGCATCAAATTTCATTAAAAAAAATATCTTTATTTTAAAATAATATTTTTAATCATTTTATTATAAAATATAATTTTATTATAACAAATTATTTTTTATATTATATTTTTATAGTATAAATTCAATACTATATATGTGATGATGATATTAGTTAACATCAACTGAGACCAAAATTTGTTCTATCGGACTTAAAGAAACAGATTATTTAATATGCTCAAAGAGCTTGGAGAGAAGCGTCCCGAGCTCACTATAATATTGACATGTTAAAAGGCTAGGAAGCTCAGTATTGCAACAAAGATTTTGAAACTCATATCTAATGTGGGTGTATGCATGGCACTCTAAGAGTAAGTGATTTTTCATTCTCAATGTTCATATTCTCACAAAGATGGCAGATCCTTTCTACCCATGGTGTTTTAGGAACTGCACAACAACCAGTTTCACTACGGAGCTCATGAAAGTTTGTTCTTATCTTGGCTATATTTTTTTTTTCTTTGAGCTAGTTAAAACAGAGAGATACTTTTGATCTTCTAGAGTAGGGTTGATGACCTCCTTATAATATCTTAATTTTCTTTTAGCCTCTAAATCTTTCTCACACCATAATTTCTCTTTAAACTTAGAAGTAACAATAATTTTAATGTTATTAATATTTTTCAATGCAACATTTTCGTCGATCTCCCAATGGTTTAACTAGGCCCTGGTATCTTTAGACCAGTCTCGTTTGAGCCTTATGTGGTTTTGGCTGGAATTTAAGGCTAGCTTAGGAAGTCTATGGTCTCCCATTTTATTGATTTTGTGCTTGTAGAACAGGAGCCTAGTCTTAGCTATGCTCTCGATAGGGGAAAGACCCACTTCTATAAGGAGAATAGGATAGGGTGTATTGCTTTTAATTTTGAGGTTATACGTATAAAACACTTCTAGATTTGCTCAATATTTCTCCAGGATTCTCTAGAGATGCTGCAACCCCAAACCTCACATCCATGCAAGATAACATGAGTGACTAAAGTTTCAAAGAGGAGCTTCTTTTTATCCCACATCATAAGGTTTGTTGCTTTACAATTATTTTTAAGACAAAAATAATATTTCCACCTTCCATTAATCCTTTTCTCAATGCTATAGTTCGAGTTGAGCTTGTGATGAATATCAATTCCTAGGTACTTGTAAGAAGACGCTTCCTCCAAGTTTCTATTGTCATACACAAAATTATCATAAGTGTCATTCTTGGATTTGATAATCATAACTTTTGTTTTGTCAGTGTTAACAGTCACACCCATGGTAGAGCAGGAATCCTTAAGAAGTCTTAGTTGCTTATCAATATCAGATGGGCACCTTGCTAGAAGAACAATGTCGTCAGCATAAAGAAGAAGGATGATGACTATTCCAGCTAAGATCGTGCCAACACAACTTGCTTCCTCTTAAAAACCTTCTAGCTTGTCGATGTAAATGCCAAATAGGGTAGGGGAGAGGGGGCAACCTTGTTTAAATCCGATATTACACTTAATATCTTTTGACCACTCCTCATTGCTCTTAAACTTGGCAATTACATTCTCGTATAACCTTATAACAACAACTCTCAACTCGAAAGGAACCTTTAGCTCTTCTAATCTATTCCATAGGTTATTTCTAGGTAATGTATTGAAAGCCTTTCTAAAGTCCACAAAGCAACAAAAAGATTGGATTTATTATTATGAAATTCCTCCACAATGATCCTAAGCGTAACGAGGTGGTCCGTTGTTGAGTGCTACCTTCCAAAGCCCGCTTGGCCTTTAGCCCACTCACCTTCACTTTCAAGCCATATGCTCATCTTCTTTTCCAAAATAATTCCATATAACTTGGCTAAGAGGGGGCTAGTCATAATTGTCCGATAATTAGAGGGGTTATTTGTATCCCCTTTTTTAAAAATAAGAATAATGAGGCTCCGAGTCCATGGTTTAGGGAACCTTTGCTTGACTGCTTGATTGAAAAGCTTTTGGATGTGAGGAATGAGGAAAAGATCTCCTATTTTTAAGATTTCTGCCCGGTAACCTTCAATGTCCCTAGCTTTTCCATTTTTCTGGCGCTTAACTCCAAAATCTATGTCTTCTAATGTGAAAACTTCTTCCATTGTGAGAAGGGTTTCAAAGTTATCCATGACATTTGGAGATTCATAAACCTTTTTAAGATAGGAATTCCATTCGTGTAAAGCAATTCTATTATTATCTTTAGTTTTTCTAGTTAGAATATGCCTTCCATAATATCTTAGGAGGTACCTTAGAGAGGTGTAAGAGACTTTCTTGTCTTTTATGAATATACTGCATTTTTTTCCTTTTACTTAGGGCTTTGTATATTTTTATCTTGCCAATTTTAAGAGACTCATCAACAACTTCCTTAATTTCTCTCCTCACACTTTTACAATCTTTATCATACCAAGTTGAGAACTTGTTAATAGAATATGAGAAAATTATAGTAAAATTATGATAGAAGTCTTCTATGTTATCCATACTAAATAAAAGAAAAGATGCCAAAATTTATTATTAGTTGTATAACTTTATTATTTATACTCAACAAAATTATTTTAAAATATATTTAACACATCACCTTTAAAAAAAACTGACAATGCATAATACACTAACAATGCATAATACTTATTTTGTTGAAGTTTAAATTTGACTATCCTCACTCTACATCAAATCCATTTAAAAAACTTAATATTAATTTAATATAATATTCTAATTTAATATAATATGATCATGCCTTCTATTTTCTAATTCTGGAACATCCTTGCTTCCTTTAAAAAGAGACGACTTAAATAAAACACAACACACTCCGTAACATCACTGCTTGTTTTAAATTTGCATGTGATAAGTTGAATCATATATATTTTACCGTCGACACACTTTCAAATATAAAAAACCAAACAACTTTAAAAGTTAAAAAAAAATTTAAAATTTAAAATGCAATACACTCTTCTTATTTATATCCTCCGTGCTCAAATCATCATATGAGGTTACTAAACTCCAAACTAGAACGTTGAAATGGCATGTTGTTACATAATTTTCAAAAAGAAAACCTTAAAATCTGAGCCGGAAAGATTATACAAAATGCATAAAATTCAAATTTAAGAACATTAATCCACTCACCGGTAATGATACTAGGAAGCGGAAATCTGAGGATTGCGTTATCATCTTTATTCAGAATCGCTTTTAAGTATTTTCTATTTTTTCTTAGTTCATTGTTTAGCCATTTAGGAAATAAAGGATATTTTTAGAGTCCTCGTATATTCTTTGAATGAGTTAATGATAATTTTGCACACATATTGGATTTCACATATTTTATGGTGGCGACGTCATCCAGAGTTAAGGTTTGTCTGTTTTATGGTTATTTATGAATCTCTTTGAGCTGGATCAACGCAGAGTCATCGCTTGTTATTGTGAAGGCTATTTTAAACTGCATGCGTGCAAATATGCTATATCTTTTATTTAAAAGGTCTATTAATGATAATAGATGAGGGAAAATCTATATATATATATATATACACCTATTGCATCTCCACCATTTTGCTTATATTGAACAAAAATAATAGCAAATGTCATGCATCCTTGTAATTAAGATGAACTTTTATCTATGAATTTTTTTGAATCTATGAATAATATTATGTCATGAAAAATAGATTAAGCTATAAAAATGGTTTTGTTTTCAAATTCTTAATTGATAAAAAAATTATTTTGAAATTTTCTTTTTTAAGATTGAGGTATTTTAATTTCTGGATATTTAAATATATAAATAAAGTGGTAATCTTTGTTGGATCAACAAGATATATGAATTTTCAGTGATCCTTCAATCTATAAATGTGATTTTATTTTTAAATAAATTTGAATTTCTACTAAATTAAATTTCAATAAATCCCTTAAATTAACTAAAATTTATTTTATTTAAATTTTATATTTCATATTTTTTCATTGTATAAATAATTTTTTATTATGATTTAAGAAGTGAGAAATTTATTCATTATTATTAAATACTACTTTATTAATGTTTTTATCTCTTCCTTGTGATGAATCTTTATACATGTTATTGAATTTTTTTAATTTAGTTTCAAAATTGTTATATTGGTATATTTTATCACTTCAACAATTTATATTGTGATGATATGAATACTTCTTTTTGAGATAACTCTCTATACTAGATTTTATTGTTTGGGGTAACAAATGTTTCTATTTATGATCAGTATGTAGTTTGCTAGTTAAATGGACTCTCTATCTTCCCATGTCGTCAAGTCAATGACTATCATTATTATGCTAGTTTTTTTTATCTTTTGTTGGATGATTGTCCTCTTTCTTTTTGAATGCACAACAATGTAATTCTCTTTTTAATAAAAAAATGTGATTTTTCCTTGGGGAAAATATTTATCCAATAGAGTTTGCATGCTATAATGGGGAAAATAAAACATTAACATTTATTTGGATGAGATATATACATCCTCTTTATACTTTGTTTTTGTATATTGATGTCCTCAAATTTTGTCGACAACCAATTATATTCTAAATTTAATTCATCCTTGATGCACGAGCATTTGAGCACCCTTGAATTAAGGATGGAACTTGAAGCTGAAAGAGAGAAAATGTGGACAGGCATTGGCAAAACAAGAAAAAATTTGTTAAAACAGATTCTAAATTTGTTGGAATGATAAGGGTTAATTAAATTATAATTATCCGTCATTTATGTAACGAAAGATTTATGATAAATTTGTTGAGTGATTTCAGGAGAAATGTTGTGGATCTTAACTGATTCATGCTTTTGTAAGTCTTTATAAGTGGGTTTGTATTGTGTGAGAAGGAGGGAGTGAATGCAATGTAATCAAAAAGAGAATTTGGGCTAAGGCTGAAATGCCTTAGATATAATGCTGAGTTTGTAACGGTGTCTGTATATATATATATATATATATATATATATATATATATATATATATATATATATTTATTGTTATGTGTTTCTGTGAGTTAAATATGGTTTATCTGTAGTTTCATTTATAAGTATATGTCGTGAATTCAGTGATTTATCGACCATCAATTCCTATAAAGATCGATGGTCATCTAATGCAATCATTCAGTGAGTTTGTCATAGAGTATAGCACATTAATTATATTCAAGCCTGTGTAATCGATTCAAAATGGAACTGATTCTGTTTCAGGAGGTAAATACGCACTTAATTGTGTAAGTTACAGTATTACAAGTTCTGGGTTAGAAGTCCATGTGGGCTTACTGTTAACAAAATAAAAGGGGTTGATTTCACATGTACCTTGAATGGCTCACTTGATCCATGCGTTAGAGTCATGAGACTGGAGTGACATTCATGTCAAACCATGAATGAAGACTCAGCGTAGTGAAATATGAATCGAACCTTCAATTGCTGAAGTGTGTGAACCAAGTCAAATGCGTGGAATAATACAGAGAGAGGTTTGGATGGAACCGGATTGTTAGAACAACAGAACGAAGGAGCAGCGATGAAATTGTGCAAGAGGAATGGAATCCATTCTCTGCGTAGTGGTGATCTAAGCCCATGGATATATCTAACCCGTGGATATAAGGCGTTGGTGAGTTACAGTCTCGATGGAACAACGTTGCAGCGAAGACACAAAGTTATTTTTTTTAAACCCTGTTCGAAATGCCGAAAGAAGGCAGAAGGTACTATGGTAATGGCACAGGAAAAATGAATCAAAATGATGAAGGTTGAAAACTGGAATCAATTCCGAAGGTTAAACGTATTCCAAAGGCATTGAAGTGGCGCAGCGGAAGCGTGGTGGGCCCATAACCCATAGGTCCCAGGATCGATTTCAAGGTTATGAATCTGCAGCTTTGACATATGTTTTAAGATTGCAGGTTCATATTGATTAGTGAAAGGTGAATCTGCCTTATAGTGGGTTCGCTTTTCATCAAGTGGTATCAGAGCGGGAAAATATTTCCTGTGGAAAGGAGTTTTTGCGTGCGAAGAAAGAAGAGGTGCAATTTTGCTGAAGATTTGTAAGCTTGTGATTTTTTTTTATTTTGAGAAGGTAGCAGTAGAGGAAGGTGAGAAGATTGCAACAACCTAGAGTAGGAGTGTTCAAATGGTTCCATAGGAGTGAACCAGAGTAATGCCAAAAGACTAAGCTCGGGAGAGAAGCTTGGTGAGGTATCTGGTAGCAGGGAGGACTTGCTATTGCAGAGGTTTTGTTGCAACTCACAGAGGAAAATTCCACAAAGGATGTGGGTAGAAATGTTCAAGCATGTTGTTACAGGAAGATCATAAGGAGCAGTTCCACAGATGACATGGGTAGAATTACTGACATTTGTAGAAGACATATGACTAGGAGTTCATAAAATTTTGTGCCTCATGAGTCTGATGCAGGGGCATCTGAGAACCCTTGAATTAAGGATGGAACTTGAAGCTGAAAGAGAGAAAATGCAGACATGCATTAGAAAAACAGGGAAAAATTTGTTAAAACAGATTCTAAATTTTCTGGAATGATAAGGGTTAATTAAACTATAATTATCCGTCATTTATGTAACGAAATATTTATGATAAATCTGTTGAGAGATTTTAGGAGAAATCTTGTGGATCTTAATTTATTTTGTTGAGCGATTTCAGGAGAAATCTTGTGGATCTTAATTGACTTTGTTGAGCGATTTCAGGGGAAATCTTGTGGATCTTAACTAATTCACGCTTTTGTAAGTCTTTATAAGCAGGTCTGTACTGTGTGAGAAGGGGGGAGCGAACGCAATGTAATCAGAAAGAGAATTTGGGCTAAGGCTGAAATGCCTTAGATATAATGTTGAGTTTGTAACTGCGTCTGTATATATACATATATGAAATATTGTTATGTGTTTCTATGAGTTAAATATGGTTTATTTGTAGTTTCATTTATAAGTATATGTCGTGAATGCAATGATTTATCGACCATCGATTCCTGTAAGGATCGATGGTCATCTAATGCAATCATTCTGTGAGTTTGTCATAGAGTATGGCAGATTAATTTTATTCAAGCCTGTGTAATCGATTCGAAATGGAATTGATTCCATTTAAGGAGATAAATATGCACTTAATTGTGTAAGTTACAATATTACAAGTTTTGGGTTAGAATTCCATGTGGGCTTATTGTTAACAAAATTAAAAGGGGTTGATTTCACGTGTAGCCTGAGTGGCTCATTTGATCCACGCGTTAGAGTCATGAGACTGGAGTGACATTCATGTCAAACCATGAATGAAGTCTCAGCGTAGTGAAATATGAATCGAACCTTCAATTGTTGAAGTGTGTGAACCAAGTCAAATGCGTGGAATAATACAGAGAGAGGTTTGGATGGAATCGGATTGTTAGAACAACAGAACAAAGGAGCAGCGATGAAATTGTGTGAGAGGAATGGAATCCATTCTCTGCGTAGTGGTAATCTAAGCCCATGGATATATCTAACCTGTGGATATAAGGCATTGGTGAGTTACAGTCTCGATGGAACATCGTTGTAGCGAAGGCACAAAGTTATTTTTTTTAAACCCTGTTTGAAATGCCGAAAGAAGGCGAAATATACTACGCTAATGGCATAGCAAAAATGAATCAAAATGATGAAGGTTGAAAACCGGAATCAATTCCGAAGGTTAAACGTATTCCAAAGGCATTGAAGTGGTGTAGCGGAAGCGTGGTGGGCCCATAACCCATAGGTCCTAGGATCGATTTAAAGGTTATGAATCTGCAGCTTTGACATATGTTTTAAGATTGCAGGTTCATATTGATTAGTGAAAGGCGAACCTGCCTTATAGTTGGTTCGCTTTTCATCAATCCTTAATCATCTATGAGAGGAAGTAAAATTTCTTAATATATTTCCTCACTATCCAATGAGAAAAGAATGTGTAAAAAAACTTTAAACATATCTATGATAAGAAAAAGTATATCAATGCAATAGAAAACCATTACAAAAAAATTGTCTTGGAAAGACATCTTTTGGTTAAAAAACCCCACTCTAGAGTATGCTCAATGTATCATTTAACAACTAAATTTCTATAGTATGTTACAAAGATGTGATCTCAACGATAGTGTTCAAAAGTTACATCACATAAATTTTGAAAGAATAATAGAAAATTAAAACTCATGCACATTGTTTTCCACCACTCCTAGCACTCAATAAATAGGCATAACAAAAACCTTGTAGGGTTTTCCAATCTACAAGCAACAAACCACTAGCAACTAATTGGTCATTTGTTATTTCTTAGGATTCATTGCCTACTACTGATATGCATTTATTCCCTGCCACTATTTTATATGTATTCTTAGTAACTGGGAATTTATTGCCTATCAATGATCAATTCCTACCTACTCCACTAAAGGATTGCAAGGTGTATAACACACCTATCCAAACGCTTTGTCACTTATAACTTGCAAGAATATAAGGGAAATTGTGAGCTAAATTCTAAGGACTATAACGCCAATAGACTCGCAACACCACTTGAACTTACTTGTGATGGTTTCATCAATGCATCTACAACATTATGTAAATTGTCACATGTCTCTAGTGTCTATATATACACATATATGCTTGATCTTTGAAAGAAAGGTCAGGTTCTTTGTTAGACAAATGACATGTTAGAAAATATAGAGAAAGCGAGATATTGTACACATAAAATAAATAAAACAATGATTTTATTGATCTCACAGACATTACATATATAGGAATAAATGATAATTCTAGATCTGATAATGGTGGATCTAGATTACTAAAAATAGCTAGTACAACTATTAACTTGGAACTCACACAATTACAACTCATGACCACTTGGAATACACAAGAGAAACATCACATGGAAGCATTACTTCCAACATGACATTGCTATTATCATTGAACTATAATAGTTCTATGAGTTAGCCCTACTTTTGAACATGATTTCATAGGCTAAATGGTGTCCTTACATGCATGAGTAGTTATCATATAATTTACCCATATAGTGGACAATGAAACCACTGCTTGTTGCTTGTTCATCCAACTTATTGTTGCATCAAATAATAGAATCTCACAAGTGCTTCTATAGATCTCCTTCTAATTACATCCCCTGACCAATAAGAATCCACAACCATGTATATATGCCAAGTGTGTGTAATATTCCCTTTCTTGATCTAGTCAAAATGGATAGAATCAATCCATGGTACTTACCGTGGTATTTTCCCATGGTATTGACCCATGGTATTGCCCATGGTTTTCCCTTTTGGTTGTTTTGACCCCAGGTATTTGCCCATGGTTTTTCTAAGTAGCCTATATATAAAAAGAGGAGGAGGAATGAGAGAAACTCATGGAAAAACAAATTGGGATCTTTCTTTGTGATATTTTTGAGGGCTCAGGCGAGTTTTCAAGAGAGGATTTCAGGTGAGATCCTCAGGCTTTCTTCGGTGGGATTCAATCTCACTCTAGTAAGAAAACCCAACTTCGGTGGTTTCTCTAATCACCCTAGCTGGTCTAGTTTATTTTATTTCTTCAGTAAAGAGAGAATTGTGCATCATTTATCTACTATATCGAAGATACAGATTGTGCCTTGGGCTAAATAGTAATAAAGCGTTTTCTTGAAGTCCATTTATGTGTATTTAAATGGAACTTCATAACACATCGTATGCACCTTTATGTTTATGGATTTTATGGATATTTTAATCATGCACCTTTATGGATTTTATGGATATGGGTATTATAATCAAGTTTATGCTCATATTATTTTATGGCATTCTTTCCATATATTAAGAAGTATGTTACTCTAGTTTGCCATTTTTTCAAGCATCATTACAAGAGGGTGTCATTTCTTTACTGAAGAATATTACAGTGTGGTTTCCTTAAACATCACTATGATAGAAAATGGAATATCTAAAAGTACCTTGCAAATACTTGAAGACCCTCTTCATTGTAGCCTAATGTTAATGTCCAATAATAGCCATGAATAGACTTAAAACTTCCACTACATGGACAATGTATAGTCTAGTACAAACCAATGCATAGACTGAACTACCAACTACACTAGCATAATGTATATAATTCATATATTTTGTACCTATAGGTGTTGAAGGACATTGCTCAACTAAAATTTTAGTTCCTACATAAATAAGAGCATTAAATGGTTTGCAATCTGCCATGTGAAAATGTTGTAGCACATATTTTACATACTTATCTTGGCTCAATGAAGGAATTTATTTTTCTCTGTCTCTTGATCTCAATTCCTAAGATATATTTTGTATCCCCAAAGTCATGCATATCAAATTGTGGTACAAGCTAATACTTCAAATCATAAATCACATTCTTACTATTACTAAAGAATAACATATCATCTACATATAAAGTGATAACAAGGAAATGACCACCATCATGTTTGTAATACACATAATGATCTTATTTGTATATGATAACTCCCAATCCCATTTCAAAAGAATCAAACTTTGGGTACCACATTATAAGATATTGTTTGAGACCATATAAAGACATTTTTAATTTGCAAACCAATAACTCTTTAGCTTTTTCAAAGTAGGTATTTGGTTGTGCCATATATATCTTCTCCTTCAAATCATCATGTAGAAGTATTTTTTTTCACATACCTCTATCTTATCTCTAAATGAAAATATGTCAGTACAGATAATAGAAATCTAATAGATGTTAGCAACTAGGGAAAATACCTCACCAAACTATATCCCCTTGACCTAAGAGTAACATCACTATGTAAACCAATATTGTTTTTGAACACACATTTATATCTAATGGGTTTCCATCCATTAGGCATTGGTAACAAGTCATATGTATCATTCTTTCTAAGTGTATTCATTTCCTCATTCATGGCTAATCTCAACGACCCATTATATTTCATCACCATTGACTCTTTCATAGTTCTAAGTTTATTGGTATTAGAAAATAAAAAAAATGTACATATGAAATCAAATAAATTGTAATCATACCTATTTAGTTTCATTAATTTTCAATTGGACCTCCTCAAATTTTGAGGTGGATTTTCTCCCTCCTCTTTTGAACTCTTTGAACCCTCTTCCTTGTTAAGACCATCATGAACTTCTTATTCAATATTTTTCTTATATTTTTTCCAATTTTATGTTGTAGCTAAACCATTGACTTCTTCTCATTCTCTTGTCACTGAAACACTATGGAAGAAGGATTAACTAGTTTGAGAATAACAATCTTGCTATACAAAAGTATTTAGTCACATGATCCCAAAACTTGTACCTTTTCACACAAATGTCATAGCTCATGAAGATACATTTCATAGCCTTGACATCCAACTTTTCCCATCTTTTTATGGGCACATGAGCATATGCTTCACAACCGAAAGTACGAATATGTTCAGGTGGGGTCTTCTTTCCCATCTAAAGATAAATGGAGGTTTATCCATAGGGACTAATGTGGGAGACCTATTAATCAACTAACATGCAATAGTAACTTCTTCTACCCATGAATTTTCCTAGGTCTCTCCATCAACATCCTACTCATATGTTTTGAAACCCAATTCTACTAAGGGGTATATGGAGTTGTCTTAATGTGCATGCGTTTTAATTTACTATTATGTTTTCAAAATTTACGTGAAATGATTATGTAGCTTTTGAACATTCTAGTTGATATTACATCTTTGTAATGTATTATAAAATTTGAGTTCTTAAATGATACATTGAGCATGCTTTAGAGTGTGGTTTTTTTAACCAAAAGGTGTTTTTCCAAGAAATTGTTATGTAATGGTTTGCTATGGCATTATTTTTTTTTTTTTTTTAATCATAGATTTGTTTAATGTTTTTTTACACATTCTTTTCTTGGATAGTGTA
>CM076578.1:199568514-199703062 GCA_034641835.2 Pinus albicaulis | reverse complement strand
CCATGTCAGGAGCTCTACCTGTGCTCTCATGCCTTGGATGGCCCAGAATTTATATAAACCGCACGCTCTTAATGCTTGCATTATGGACATATGGAGCATTGCGGCGTCATCCATGTCCTCGTGTTCACGTTCTCTCCAAATCAACATCTTGTTAATCCTAAAATACATAAAAAGATAGATTAGAACAATCTAATTTGAAAAATTTTGGGTTGCAAAAGAGAAATTTGAGTTTTAAATTTAAACGTGCGGGGACCGCACTTTACCATTGTAAACAGTGTGTAGGAATGCACACGCTTTGTAGGGAAAGTGCGGACCCACGACTTTTTTCTTTGTAGAAAAAATTCGAGGTCCGCAGGTACCATATGTGTCACCTGCGGACCCCCGCGGGCGATTTTTGAACCATATTTTTCCCTTAAAAATAAAATTTAAAGCCTAAAAACGAATTGTAAATGGATGAAATGCAAGATTAAGAGGTCGTGGATTACCTGGGATTGACGGTTCTCGATTTCAATGGACGGATTTTCCATAATCTTCACAGGAACTTTTTTACACAAAAGCTTCTACTTTTCACTCTGAACTTGAATGGTAAAAATGAAGTTGAAAAAGTCCTTTTTATAAGTTTTTTCAAATAGATGAATTTTTAATTTATTTATTTTTCACTTCAAAAAGGGTATTTTTGAAGCATTTTTACTCATCTTAAACAGGTATGTGTAATGTTTCAAGTTTTTGTGCATAAATTGGATTTTTCAGGAGAGTTGATCATTTTTCAACAAAGAGCATACTTTTATCACTTTTTTGGACTCTTTCAAAAATTCACGAAAAAGAGAAACATTGGAGTCCTCCTTTAAGCCCTTTTCAGACTCTCTAAACATGAAAAGATCACCGAGTACTTGATTGTTCTAACTCGTTAAAGTAAATGAATAATCGTCCCTTCAGTATAAGTTTACCCCTTTTACGGACTGAAAGGGACTATTTACAAAAAAGGTATACGTTGACTAATTACGGTCAATAGAGTTCTCTCCCGCATTATTTTATCCTTTTTTGGGCCTGAGAGACCAAATTTATGAAAAAGTACACCCATGGAGTTTTCTTAAGTTTTTTCTTCTGACTCCCTAAAATTGAAAAACGCCGAGTTTCTCCTATACTGGACTCGTTAAAATTTAACAGTAAAGGACCTGTTCAATTTCAAACAGGAACGGACCACTCCTTCTTAGGGTTTGAATCTTAAACTAAGTTGGACTCATTCGGAGGATGAGCTTATAAACAAGCAAATTTTATCCTCCTCAAGCTTGTAAAAAATAAATAGGTACTTGCCAGAAATGGTGGGGGAAAAGACAGGAAAATGGTCGTGTTTGTTGTATTTTGATCTTTGAAAATTTAGTCAACCACTCTTGAACATGACACTTTCATTCACCTGGGTTGGGAAATCCTTTGCCTAACAGTTAATCAAACCTCATTGAAAGTTTTCATCCGGTTTTTGGGTATTAGCTTTGGGTCAATTGTCGCCCAGCCATCTGCAGTGTCGTTATGTGTTCAAGAGAATAGTTCAAATAAACCATTCATCTGTAAAATATTTGTCATCCATTTTGACCATCCCTGAGTCAGTCCTTGCCAATATATTTTCAAAACTTGATCTATGATTTCGTGTTGTGGTTTTGCCTACAACGGATCGCTTTCTATCGAAGACAACTCATTATCTGGGAAGTTGATCTAGAAATCGTCATTACCTTGAAATCTGCATGCCTTAATGGCAGGTTTCTCGCTTTCGACGACAGGTTACATCATCGACCTTCGATCGAATGATTCCGTGAGATGTTCGAATTCAGCTCATTCATTCACCTTTCATGGATTGTACTGGGTACTTTGAGAGCCATTGACATTACTGGTGGATACTCTCACACTTGTTAACAATTTACATCATTGACTGGTAATCAAGTGGTTTCTACCATGTTCGACTTCGACACATTCATTCACATGGATAGAATCGTACTAGTTCGAGATGCGGAAATCAAGACCCTGGATCTAGTTTCTACCATCCAGGCTGCGAGGAATTTTGTTATCATTTTTTACAGTGGACTATTTATAAACATATGGCTGCGTCCATACTGTGTTCACACATGTCCATACTGTGATGTACTCAAAATCATTCTTGTATCAGAACAGTTTGAAATAGTTTCTAGTTAGTTTTGATCTTAGTATGGGAATGCCTACCTCAGTAATGATATGTATACATATATATTTTGCATTGAATGTTTTTACAGGTGCTGACTGGGGTGTCCACAGGATGATCTTTGAAATGATAAAGTACTGCACTCTTCATATATGACAGACTTCATTTTCATCTATTCCATACTTTTCACTTTAGGGGGCAATCTATTACATTGAAAATTGTCACCCTGACATTCTACTATGTGTATGAGCTCATTATTACTCATACTTCTCACTTTTGCAAGTCTAACATATCAGTTCCTCATTTCAAGCCTTGAAAATCAGAAAATTTCCTAAGAGTCTCCTAAACTTTGGTGTCGCACTTTCTGGCTATCTTGCCTATGGTCCCGCACCCAATGTTCAGCTTTCCTGCGTTCCTAAACGCACTTTATCTTTGTTATAGGTGCGGACCCCTGTAAGATTAAAAAGGTGCAAGTAAATCCCAAAAATCTCAATTAAAGTAAATTCTGGAAGCTTCTAGAATGGATCTTGCGGTGGCAGAACTGCTCTTGTGAGGTGCATGAATCCCTTACCTTATGGAGCTAACCCCTTGATGTGAGGATCTTATCCCTTTGAAGGAGGATTCTATCCCTTCATACTTGGAACAGAAAACCTCCTCTTTTCCACTATAAAAAGAGGCATTGGGTAGCCTCAAAGGGAGTTCAAGCTTAATAATATTTGAGGTTAAGTGCTGTTGAGATTTAGACTCAGTTAACTAAGAATTTTTGTGAGGAGAGATTACATAGCTCTATTTGTCTTGGTTGGAGGAGTACAGAGCTTATCAAAGTAAAGGAGACTCTTGCTTCGGACCCCGGAAAGTCCTGTGCAACATCAAGGCTCAGGTTGTAAGGGTTTTCTTCTTTTGAAATTAATACAAATATACTAATTTTTCTCAATAAGCTTTCAATCAATGGTTTATTTCATAGATTCCTTGATCACTATGATAAGCATGGTTTATGATTATTTCTATACAGGTGCTATGTAATAATTTGCTTGTTTGTGACTGCAGGTTTACAAATGAAACTCCTTCAAGCGCGCGAGGGATAACAACAACTTCAAACAAGCACTGGACAAACGGTAAGTCTTTTACACCTATATAGAGCTTTTCATAGATCATATATTCTTAGAGAAAGATTAGTCTATTTGGTTGTTTGTTGCTAGATACTTTTAGTACTATGGATATCGCTCTTGTCTGCAAGACGGATTAATCCATACAACAGTGGGCTAAAACCATATGGGGTTGTGGCATGGGTCATTGAAAATTCATAATTAATATTTTTTAAGCTCCTAAAATCCCTCCCACATTCACTTGTTGAATCCCCTCTCAAACTAAGCATATATATAAATTGTGATCCTCATACCCTCCTTATGGAAGGGATTTCGCCATCTGAAACAAGTCATCGTGGAATTTTCGCTCTAACATTTTTTCTACGAAGGTTCAGACGATGAAATTTGTATGAGGCAATCTTGAAATCCTGAGGAAGCTCCTGTGAAAATTTTAGATCAAGGTGCAAAATATGTTCGGAGATATGATCTGTAGAAGTCAGTGTTTTTGCAGGCTCCTGAAATTCATCTCAAAGAAGTGACCTTGGGAAAATCGTCATAACTCTCTCTCTGACTATTAGATTAGAATTCTGTAAAAATTGGCAGATAATGCACAGAATTTTGTTTTCTCTCTATCAATTTTAGAGTTGAATGAAGAAAAAGGGACACGTGGTATGCCATACAAGTTCACTCTACTGAAACAATACATAATTAGGGAATTGTGAGAGATTGGGCATAACTATCTCTTGAAGAATCCAAATTGGGTCAAACATATGGCATTGGAAAGAAGATGCATAGGAATACTACATGACTAAAAATCACATATTGGGGATCTGAAATAACAGAGATACACCAGATTCAATATCGAGCTCCTAGAAGGAAAGAAAAATCTAGATCATGTGTCATCAAGGGCTGCAAAGGACCAAAATTTCTAGGGCAGCAAAGCAAATCAAGGTGCAACAGAGGGTAGCATGACAATGGCAGCAACCAAGGTGTATAATAGCAGCAAGAAATTCATCACATGAAGTCTTCAAGTGGGTAGCACTGCATACAGTCACTGTAAAGGTATCATTGTAAATACATTATTGTAAATATTGTACTAGTGTCGATCTGCCAGGAGTTGAAGAGACAGGGTCGGGAGCTCTAGCTCTAGGATCATCATTAGGTGGTTGTGTCATAGTTGGGGTTATGGTCTAGTGTTTCTTCTTATTCTACATCATTCTATATCATTGTAAAATGGACCATTTTCCCTGGTACGAGAGTCCATTCTTCTTTTATTCTTCTATAGGGCGGTAGGGTGGTGCTAGGGTGAGTTGCAGCTCATTGGGTGTTGGGGCATCCGTTTAATTGACTACTGAAGAATCTCAGGAGTTGGAGTGTCCATCCAGTGGGAGATGGAGAAGAATACGTTTCTAGATTCTAGGAAGTTGGAGCTTTATTTTCAATTGGAGTTGTATATTAAAGAATTATTAGAAAAGCATTAGGTGGTTTTTGTCCCGGAGTGGGTTTCCACCTTAAAAACTGTGTGCATTTATGTTCCTTTTTTTTACTGCTATCATTGTAAAAACACTGATAGTAATTGAAGATTAAATAATTCTCTAATTGAAAGGAATACTGATTCACCCCCTCCCCTCTTAGTATTTCCAACAACACAGTGGACCCCATAGCTGATTTAGCAATTCGAAAAGACTGATAACACCATTTCTCACACTGTAGATCACTGGGTGAACAGTGTGATAGGAGGGTTTTTGAAGGAATTTTCAATTGATCAATTGGTGTCCTACTCTGAAGCGGAACGAATTTTATTCAAAGGTTTCCATGGTAAATTTATAAAAACTCTACCACTACTGAATAAGATCTTATTGTGCGAAAATATAATTTTATGTAGTCATACACAGTGAATGAGCTCCGATCAAAGTGAGGGTACAACACGTAGTGGTAAATACCACATAACCAATCAAGAGGGAGATCAATATGTCTACAGTCTAGTAAGAAACTCTGTTGCGCATATCTCTCCGTCTACGCCACCTTCGAACCCTCATATGTGTAAGAACTCACCACCACCACTGCCAGAAGGCAATATGCCATCGCACATGAAGCTACCCACCTTCAAAGGCGTAGGAGATGAATATATGGATCAATTCTGTTTTGTCGCAGGATCGATATGGACTGTGCAGAATGTAGATAGTGATGTGATGAAAAGAGCGCAGCTATCCCTTGCTTTTGAGGGAAGAGCCTTGGACTGGTATATGGGATACATCAACCAGCATGTGAATGCAACCAATGAAGAGATTAAAAATGCCTTGAAACAACAGTTCAAGAAGCCCAAGTCCTACTCTCAGATACTGAATGATCTGAAAGATTTCAAGCAAGTACCGTCTGACTCTGTATGGGAGACTGACCAACGATTAAATAAGGTAATTAGAGATGGAGGATTCTTGTATATTACAGGCAGCACACAGAGTGGTTCATTGCTATGCTGCTGCCCCACCTACGTGTGCCAATGGACATCAAGCCATTAAATCATAGGAAAATTCCTTAGAAATTGCAATGAAGTAGAAGCTACACCAAGAGATGATACCCAGTTAGGAATACAACAGATACAAGGCTAATTAGAGGTAATGCACATGGATATCCAGAATCCGCGAAAGGAGGGAGGAGCAAAGGCTAGCCCTGAAATATGCTGCATACGATGCAGGGTGAATGGACACACCAAGGATAATTTTCCTTTGCTAGCACACTACATACAGGCCGGGGGGCCCAGTCCGTTGCGTCCTAGGGAAGTTGCATGACCAAGTGGGCCACTGCTTTGGTGCGATGATTATCATGTTGCTGGGCTGCACGATACCAACCACTGCCCCCACCTTGCCGCATATGTCCCAGAAATAAAGCAACAATGGTGCAGGTTATATAGATCTGTAGGCCATGATGAAAAAAACTGTCAGATGTACGATTTGATGATAGGTCGAGGAAATCTATATAGGGTATAGTCGGATCCGTCCTCGCCAAGATCTCCGTCGGGCATAGGTGACTCCCCAGCTAGGGGCGGGGGAGGAGGCCTAGGTGGAAGCGCGGGTAGGGGGAGGGGACTACTAATTTCCTATAACTGTGGGGAAATAGGGCACTTTGCAAGGGATTGCACGAACCCTATGAGACAATCCTGCAGATACTGTAGATAGCTGGATCACGTGATTGAAGATTGCCCGATTCTGATAGCCAAGCTGCAGGAGAAGCAGCAGACACCTATGCAGAATGTACAAAGTGTCAAGGTGGAACACTGAGACGGAGGACCAAGTGTTAATGTTATAACACACAGTGGCATGGCCAGCAGATGAGCTATGGAGAAATATGAGGTAGAGCTCCTCATCCGTAAAGCCGCTTGTAAACAAGAAGGTTTGGACTTATAGAAGGAAAAGGAAACCTTTGTCGCAGCTCTCCAAGACTTTGCTAAGGTTGAGGCACCTAATCCTCAAGCCCCTGCAAACCTCGAAGAAGATGATGAGGTTAAACCATTCTTTCAGGCATGTATGAAGCTATTACGCAACCGAAGGGCTGTAGAAAACCTCCAACCCTTGATAGATAGCTGAGAAGAAAAGAAAACCCCGACTATGGAAATTAAATATGTGAACAAACTATATAAGCATAAGAGACACACTAGTTGGGAGATGCAGTTGACCACGCAGATCAGTGACTACAAGATGGATCAGGTTATTCTAGACCGGGGATCAGATGTGAACATACTACCTAAAAAAGACTTGGCAGCGAATGGGAGAACCTAAGTTGGAATGGTCCACTATCCAGTTGTGCATGGCCAACTAGGATAACATCATCTTGTCAGGAAGACTATCAAAGATCGTGGTAGATATCGTAGGATTGAAGGTCTGAGTTGAATTTGAAGTCATTCAGATTGTAGAAGATGCAGACCCTTACCCGACACTCCTAGGATTAGATTGGGCCATCGATATGGGCGGTATTATCAATTTAAAGTGTTGATCATGTTGGCCCCCTATTAATTTTTGACAAGAAAATAGGGGGTCAAACCATCTCTGAGCTTTCAAAGAACGCATTCCTGCTGAAAACACATCATCCTTGAAGTCCCTTATGCCCTTTGTCCTTTGATGAATCCCACTGCTGTTTCCAATTAAAAAAAAACCTCTCTGTTTCTGAAGAAATGCCCAAAAGACCTCCTTTTTCCCCTTATATCATCCCTTCTAAGCCTTTTTTTTCATCTTTGTCTTCCCCTTCTAAATTCCCCACGTACCCTCTAAATCCTCCCAAAATTCCCTTTAAATCCTACAAGTTCCCATTGTTTGGCCCGATTTCCCCTTTTTCCCCCTACCATTACCCTTTCCCAACCTCAAAATGCATTAAAATAGGCAAAAACCCACTTTTCACTTTATATTAAGGCCTAGCCCCTTTCGGCCTAGACCCTTAACCATTTCCCCGCCATATGCCCCGCGCCCACGACCAAGTGCTTAAGCCCCAGGCGCTAATCACAATCGCACCATCGGGCGAGTGCATTTCTATGTGTTAACTTAAAATTCCCGATGCGATTGAGTCTTGGTCTGTAGTGCCGTGGATACAATCTCCACCATTTATCTGAATAGATCTAACGGTCTGCGCTCTCCTATTTCCCCTCCTCCGATCGCAATCGCAATTATCAATCGCTGCCACTTTCTGCCCCTTGCGATTGCAATCCCCTGACTACATCTCTGTCATTGATCAATAATTTGATCCAACAGCCTGGTGCTAATCGTTGCGTGCTCGTCGCCTTTCCCTTCTGCCCCTCTGATTACATTTGAACCTTCAATCTCCCACTAGATCTTACAGTTGGCGCTCCATCGTATCCCGCCAGTCGAATCACACCCCCCTTCTGTGCCTTGTGATTGCGATCCTCCGATCCGATCCCGACCAGTCATCTCGGGTGATCCAACAGTACATATTAATCCCACTCCGCTCCTTTGTGCCTTCCTATCTTCCCTTCCGATTAAATCCCCACCGTTGATCTATCACTAAGATCCAACAGCCATCACATAATCACAACCTTGCTCCAATCGCAATCACAAAGGTCTTACTGTGTCACCCTCCGTTCCCCCGATTGAGACCCGCCGATTTGATCACAACCGTTCATTGCCTTTGATCTGACGGTCCACGTTGAATCACCCTCCGCCCATGACCGGGTCCCACATCAAGCCCGTTTCATATGTTTCATACGATTTCCTTTGTATTCCCTCCCAAGGTCCAAACCTTATGGTTTATAACTAAATTTTATTTCTTCGCCTAACTACATATTGACACCTCCGTAAGCTCTCATCGACTCTATTTTTCACCATTTCATAGGAATTTATTCCATTTTCACCATCGCGCCACCTCTTCCTAGGCCTCCACAGCATCGCTTCCACCATCCCTTGCATTTTATAACTAGTTATTTTCATTGTGCAGGGTTTTATAGAGTGGAAATTTTGCTCTGCTGTTGTGATCACCACCACTGTGTTTCGGAACATAAAGGTGCCACTATAGTAGCGGCAGAGTGTATCAGCAACAAGGATTAATGGGGTTTAAGCCTATTATTGAATAATTACAGCTTAACCCCGCATTCAAAAGAAGAAGGCACAGTTGGGAGACTGAAGAACACATGCAACAACCATACCTGTGTTTGATTATCTGTGGGACATTTTTCTCCAGATGGTACACCTTCAGATAGTATTCTCCATGCCTCCTCGAGCCCAGAAATGGTTAATTACATTGAAAAAGGCTTCTTAAAGAACTTTCAGTGTAGTAGTAATGGAAGCATGGAGGCCTGCAGACTTTCCATCCCTGTCATTTATTCTAGAAGGCTAGCGCAAAGTTCCAGGCAGCCAGAAGGACTTGAAGAAGACATCCGAGGTCAATCTCGACCTGACAGAGGTCCTTGAACTAGACTACAAAGTACAGCGTAGGTTTATTGAGCAGTGTGGGCGTGAACGCTTCCACCATCCTATCTTAATGAGACAAATTAAATGTTCATCATCCACTCCCTTTACTAGTTTTTCTCCTATAAAACTCCCCAGGAACATATTATGTGGGGTTCCAGATTCTCAGAAAATTAGGTGGTAAGATAATTTTGTATGCATTTTGGTTGAAATTTTATATTAATGCACAGAGCCCGTTGGGCTTCAGTGAGGAGGAGTTCCATCCTTAATGAAGATTCTGGTCTTTGGTGTCTCACAGTTTGTAACTTTCTCTTATATATGTTAGTTTAATTGCTCATTTTGTTTCATCCGATTCTCTTGCAGTATTGTTCTCCCTGCGTCCCTTTTTTTGAAGGGTTTCGTCCGATTCAAGTTAACCTCCCTGTTTACAAGAGATAGCATGAGAGCCTTTTTTTGATAATTCCCATATTATACCACATGCTCCTTGCTACATAAGATGTCCTAGGCACTGGTCTTTCACAACTCAAGATTGTCTCTAGGAAACACAACACCTTTTTGGTGTCGTTGCTGGGGACCAAAGTTAAGAAAAATTTAAATCACTGGGCCTCGAAAAAATCTTTATTCACTCTTTAGAAAGGTGAGCATGAAGAGTTGAGAGTTGTAGATCCCTCACCTTGGCGACTCCACATTCATTCATCGGAAAATTTACTTGCAGTCCTGGCTCCCCGTAAGCCACACCTGAGGTCAGATACATCTCAGCCAAAGACGCCTTTTGTGTCTGACCCAGAGAAGATCCTACATAGGAGGAATTGGAGGGAAAGAAAATCATTCCACACTGAAATCCCTGAATTTTTTGTAGAAAACTTTCCATCCTCTTCTTCTCAAGTAGCCCAAGTGCTAGGTCCCGACTCCACTGTGGGAGATACCAATTACTATTCAGATAGTCCACCTCGAGGAGGTGTCAGAATTAAAGACAACTTTCACCCTACTCCTGAGGTCGAAGAGGTCAAGGAAGTCACCGAAGTAGCTACTATTAACAGACTGTTGTTCCCCTCAACACCTCAAGCTGTAGTCCATTACATTCCTATTGTCATTCATACTCCACTTCCACCTCCGCCTCCTCCTTTTAGACATCAAACTTGTGCACTACCTCCACCACTTCCAATGGCCAATGTTCATGGCTTCTTATTGAATAAATATGATCCCCTTGAATTACCTCAAGTGTTGAACGATATGCCACAGGATTATCTGAATATTTGACCCCGATTCAATGGGGAAAATGAGATTGAAGCTTAAAAAAATCTTGAAGTCTTCTGTTCTTTCGCAGAGAACTTTAATTTGGAACACTTAGATGTAGTCTTGAGACTGTTTGTGCAATCTCTTGATGGCGAAGCCAGAAAGTGGTTTAATACATTAGGAGACCATTCCATAACCACTTGGGAGGGAATGGAAAATACTTTTCTCAAAAAATGGGGAGAGAAGAAGGATCATGGACATTGTCTTACTGAGTTCAATACACTCAAGAGAAGACATAACGAAGGGGTGTCAGAGTTCATCAAGAGATTTAATAAATTGTATTTGAGTCTTCCTGCTGATATGAAACCTCATCAAATTGCTGCTAAAGTTGTTTTCGTAGCATCCTTTGACTCGAAATTCGGTGTCTCTTTGAGAGAAATAAATCCTTCCACCCTGGATGATGCTCAGACAGACGTGCTAGAGTTGGAGGCAAATTTTTCCTCCACTGGTAAATCAAAGGGAAAATCTGAACAAGATACTAGAAGAAGGGGCAAAGAGGAGGTATCTACCTCTAACCAAGACAGAGACTCAGCTAGTGACAAAATTGAAGAAATGAACAAAATGATTAAGAACCTTTCTAGTAAGCTGGTCAAGCTTGAATTGGAGGCCAAGAATTCAGCCTCCAATAATTTTGAGAATGCTCCAAATAGAGGTTACAATCCTCAGTATAGGAAACCACCCCTGCAAATTTTGCAAAGGGAACTAAAGGAACAACAAGATCAAGTACCACACCCATTGTACTTGGAAGGTCCAGTAGATGGTCCTACTGAAGACACTGCCTATGAGCTGGAGGATGCAAATCTTGCCTTTTCGAATAGTGATGGAGAAGAATTCCCCTTGCAAGAAAGTGATGGAACCGAGTTCTCATCGCAAGAAGAAGAGAAGGTTGGAGACACAGAAGACTCAGAAATTGGTCACTATTGTAAGAAATTTGTTGATTTCATGCAAACACGGTTCAATAGAAGATATGATCCCAGATATTCTAGGAAGAGGTCTCGTACTCAAGATCAAGAAGAAGAGCCACCCCAGAAGGAAGCACCCGTGCAGAAGGAGTCAACAATGCAAAAATTCACAGACAAAGGTAAGGGGCCTTTAAACAAACCTTTGTAGTTGAATGACCAAATTCCTTCCTCTTCAAAAGTAGCCATTCCCTCTAATGCCAATTCTGTGTCAAAAGAAGTCAAACCCTCAGTTGAAAATAAAGAGTCAAAGGAGGTTGTAATAGAGAAGTCCTCTCTTACTTTTAGTCTGCAAAATGAACTTGAGAAGGTCAAAATCCCAGTTCCCTTGACTGAACTGTTGAAGAAACCTACATATCAATCCCAAGTCACCTCTTTCATGCTCCCTCCAGAAGTAGCACTCATCCCAGATAGTCTCAACCTTCAAAAAGAAATACCCATGGTCATATTTGGCCCACATGTTGAGGAATGTGATGCTTCTACTCCTCCCTTCTATGTGTCTCTAGTGATTCATGACCTGCTATTACATAACTGTATGTTAGATTCTGGAGCTTCCCATAACCTACTACCTCTGTCAGTCATGGAACAACTAGGATTACAAATCACCCGTCCATACAAGGACCTCTATTCATTTGATTCCAAAAGAGTTAAATGCCTAGGGATGATCAAGGATTTGGTGGTCAATTTGGCCCAAATCCCAGCAAAAAGTGTGGTAATGGACATCGTGGTGGCTGACATCCCAGCTCGCTTTGGCATGTTGCTATCAAGATCCTGGGGGACAAAAATTGGTGGGTCAATCAAGTTGGACTTAACATATGCCACTATCCCAGTTTTTGGTGGCCAGGAGAGGAGGTTGTACAGGGAAACTAGATTTGTCAAGATGGTTACTAAGGCCAACAACTCTGTTAATTAACCAGTCTACAGTAGAGAAGGAGATTTCTCGTGCTTGATGCTGGAAGAAGATCAAGATTATGTTCATGAACCATCCTTCTTCCAGATCAAGACTGAGCAGCCCTTAGAGAGCCATGAAGCAAGAATCTGGACACTTCATTTTGACGGAGCAAATTCAAGAGAAGGTAATGGAGCTGGAATACTATTGATTTCTCCTACGGGAAAATGGGTCCCATTGTCTTTCAAGCTAGAATATGAAGCCAGTAATAATGTGGATGAATACAAAGCACTTCTGTTAGGGTTACAGACAGCTAGGAGCATGAATATACAAAGTTTAGAAGTTTTGCGAGATTCAGAACTGGTAGTTAGACAAGTCAGGAATTAGTGTCAAACCAAACATCCTCGACTAAGGGCTTATAGGAATGAATTTTGGGACATGATGGAGAATTTTTTCTTGGCATTTAATATCCAGTTCATGCCCCGACAACAGAATAGGATGGCCAATTCCCTTGCTGTGGCTGCTAGTACATTTTTTCCACCTCAGAACCCCCTCTTAAGGTATGAAATTGAGGTACGTTATCGACCATCAATCCCAGATAACATCAAGCACTGGCAGGTATTTGAGGATGAAGAACAGGTGAAGATATTCCTTGAAACAGTAGGAGAATTCTCCAATATGGAGATTGATGCTTGTGAAGAATAAGAGGCTAAAGACACTTTAGAAAGAAATTGGGAGAAGAAAATGGAAGGTAATAAAGTGTTGCAATTGAAGGGAAACGTTATACCTAGAGGGATGGTGCTTCTAGAAATATTATTTGACAAGAATGATGTCCCACTACATCCAAGCAAAGTGGTAGAAGAAAATCAGTAGAAGACCTGAATCTTGGTACTGATGCTGACCCCAAAATTGTAAAATTATCCAAGAAAGTCTCAGAAGAATATAAAAAGCTATACCAAAAATTATTTCAGTCTTACAAAGATGTGTTCGCATGGTCTTATCAGGACCTAAAAAATTTTGACATCAGTATAATGCAGCATAAAATTCCACTAAAGGGAGATGCAAAACCTCACAAGCAGAAGCTCAGATAGATAAATCCCCTACTGCTTCCCTCCATTGAGAAAGAAATTAAGAAGCTATTAAAGGCCAAAATAATTGTTCTATTGAGGTACTCTGAATGGGTGGCAAACCTAGTCCCTGTCCGAAAGAAGAATGGAGAAATAAGGCTATGTGTTGATTTTCGAAATTTGAATCGAGCATCCTTAAAAGATAATTATCCAATGCCCAAGATGGATCACATCTTGCAGAAAGTGGTTAGAGCTTCTAGGATGTCAATGATGGATGGATTCTCTGGTTACAATCAGGTGGCTTTACTTCCAGAAGATCAGAAGAAGACTACTTTCATCACACCATGGGGGACATTTATGTATGCCAGAATGCCTTTTGGGTTGATCAATGCAGGGGCTACTTTTCAAAGGGCCATGGAAATTTCTTTCATTGGGGAGCAAGATAAGTTTGAGCATTTGCGTAGAACTTTTGAGAAATGAAGAAGGTATGGTCTCTCTCTTAATCCTCAGAAGTCATTATTTTCATTAGAAGAGGGTAGGTTTTTGGGACATATTGTAACCAAATATGGGGTAAAAATAGATTCTAAGAGGGTAGAGGTCATAAATGGCATTTCTCTCCCTAGAAATAAGAAGGAGGTGCAGGTGTTCCTAGAGCACATTAATTTTCTAAGGAGGTTTATCACTAACTATGCTGAGATAGTTAGACATATAACTGACATGCTGAAGAAAAATAATGAGGTAAAATGGTCCCAGGAATCACGAGAGGCCTTTTCCAGAATAAAAAATGCCTTCGTAGAGGCCCCTGTACTAGCAGGACCAAACTATGCCAAACCGTTCATGATCTTTTCTTTTGCATCACCTCATATAATAGCAAGAGTTTTATTGAAGAAAAATGAAGAAGGGTACGAGCAGCCCATCGCCTTCTTCAGTCAAGTGCTCCGTGATGCAGAACTGAAATATAACATACTAGAAAAGTAGGCATACGCCCTGGTGAAGTATCTTAAAGCATTTCGCATGTATGTCTTGTAGTACCATATCATCGCGTTTGTGCCTGCAGCTGTAGTAAAAGACATCCTTGTCCAAGGGGAAAGTGAAGGAAAAAGGGGGAACTGGATTGCCAAAATACAAGAGTATAAGCTAGATATCTGCCCTACTAAACTGATCAAGGGATAGGGGCTAGCCAAAATCTTATCTGAATCAAACTATCAGGCTCTGGGTATAAATTTGTCCATGATAGCAAGTGAGGAGTCTGAGAAGAAAGAAGAGCAGCAGGGAGTAGAGATAGCTACTCTGAAGACACATATGAAGTACCTCACCAGCCCGTGGTACAAAGAGATAGTGGAATATCTTCTCACACTTAGCTGCCCCCCCAGCTGTGATAAAGTTAAATACAGGACGCTAAGGATGAGATCACAGAAGTACATAGTCGCCAATGGCCGGCTATACTGGTGAGATCCTTCAGGTATTCTGCTCCTGTGTCTGACAGAGGATGAGGTATAGGATATAATAGCCGAATTTCATGAAGGAATCTATGGGGGTCATTACAGCTGGAGGGCCACTGCTCACAAAATCCCGAAGGCAGGTTTCTACTGGCCCAAACTCTTTGGAGATGTATTAGCCCGAGTTAGAGCTTGTGAGAAATGCCAACGATTTGCTGAAAGACAGAAGTTGGCACTTCTGCCCATGATTCCGGTTCACATGGATGCACCATTCCGGCAATGGGGAATTGACTTTATCGGTGAAATACATCCTCCGTCGAGTGGTCATCATAAGTGGATTTTAACTGCCACATATTATTTCACAAAGTGGGTGGAATATGTACCCACGAGGAATACAACAGATGTTGTGATAATAAAATTCATGGAAGAAAACATCATATCCAGGTTTGGCTGCCCTGCCAAGATAGTGACCGACAACGCCCAGGCCTTCAAGTCCACAAAGTTTGTGAGCTTCTGCCAGCAGTATAGCATTGCACTAAGTCACTCAATGACCTATTACCCACAAGGAAATGGCTTGGCAGAGTCTTCAAATAAAACCTTGGTGAGGGCACTGAAGAAGGCTATCAACGAAAATCAGAAAAATTGGGATTCCTAGTTGAAATTTGCTCTGTGGGCCAATAGAATTAGCAGCAAGAGAGCAACTGGTAAGTACCCATATGAAATAGTATATGGGAGGGTAGCAGTATTCCCTATACAGTTAGCCTTACCAGTAGCCCGATTCATTCAAGAAATTCAAGAAGAGCCCAATGATGTGACCAGGAGAATAAATCAGCTGGTGGATTTGGAAGAAACACGGAACCAGGTAAGTCAAAGGCTGACTGAATATCAAGAGAAGATGAAGGAATTTTTTTATTGGCATGCCAAGGAAAGGAATTTGCAGATTGGGGATTTAGTGCTCAGATGGGATATCCGAAGAGCTGAAAAGGTGAAACATGGTAAATTCAACCCACTCTGGTTCAGCCCTTTTAAAATCATGGAACAAGGGGGCAACAACACTTTCAGGTTGGAAAATTTACAGGGAGACTTGCTCGATGCCCCTGTAAATGGTCAGTTCCTCAAACCTTACTTCCAGTTCTGATTCAGGGAGAGATAGCCTGATGTATTATACTGTACATTAGTTCTATGTTTTCATCTTTGTTTGAATAAGGTGGGTGTAGTGATGAATCATGAAGAGAAAAGTAGAAGTGCTGAAGAGTGGTGTCCACATGAAAGATTAGCAAGTGGTCTGCGAAGTTCTCGACACGCCAAAGGATGAACGTGTCGTCCCCAGGTGGAGCCAATGTTGATCACGTTAGCCCCCTATTAATTTTTGACAAGAAAACAGGGGGTCAAACTGTCTCTGAGCTTTCAAGGAACGCATTCCTGCTGAAAACACATCATCCTTGAAGTCCCTTTATGCCCTTTGTCCTTTGATGAATCCCACTGCTGTTTCCAATTAAAAAACCTCTCTGTTTTTGTGAAGAAAAATGCCCAAAAGGCCTCCATTTCCTTTGTTTTATTCCCATTAATCCTCTGTTTCAAAACCATTTTTCCCCTCTCCTAATTCCTCATTAATCCCTCATTGATCATTCAATTCCTCTTTTAACCTCACAAATACCCTTTGTTTGGCCAGATAGCCCCTTTTTCCCTCTATCGTTATCCATTTGTGGCTTTAAATTGTATTGAAAACGAGCCAAAAACCCATATTCTTCATATATAAGGCTAAGCCCTTTTCAGCCAGCCCCCTCTAAACCACTTCCCCATATGCCTCGCGCCTGAGACCAAGCGCTAATAGCCCGAGGCGCTAATCGCAATCGGTAGGGCGAAATGGAGCGCATTTGCCTTGCAAATTTAAAACCTATGATGCGATAGTGTAATGTCCTGAGAAGCGCGGGTGCGATACCCGCCGTCGATATTTACAGATCTAACAGCCCAGCGCTAATCGCATCGCAACCTCATCGCCAATCGAAGATTTCGTAAAGCACCTTTTCGTGTTCCCCCGATTTCCGATCCCCGATTCCATCCCCATCATTCATTTCCTTCTGATCCGACGGCCCTCATTTCCCCCGCCCTGCTTCCATACCTCCATCTCGTCTCCTTGCCGATTTAATCTCCGCTGTCGATCTGTCCCAGATTGAACGGTCGGCGTTCAATCACCCGATCACAATCGCAATTCTCAGATGAAGCCACCTTCCCTTCCTCCCGATCTGCGATCCTCCGACGTGATCTCCACTGATCATCCTGTGTGATCCAACGGTCCAGATTAATCCCACTCCGCTCCGTTGTGCCTGCCTGTCTTCCCTTCCGATTAAATCCCCACCATTGATCTATCACTAAGATCCAACAGCCATCGCATAATCGCAACCTTGCTCCAATCGCAATCACAAAGGTCTTACTCTGTCACCTTCGTTCCCCCCGATTGCGACTAGCCGATTTGATCGCAACCGTTCATTGCCTTTGATCTGACGGTGCACATTGAATCTCCCTCTGCCCATGACCGGGTCCCACATCAAGCCCGTTTCATATGTTTCATACAATTTCCTTTGTATTCCCTCCAAAGGTCTAAACCTTATGGTTTACACTAAATCTTATTTCTTCGCCTAACTACATATTGACCCCTCCGTAAGCCTTCATCGACTTTATTGTTCACCATTTCACAGGAATTTCTCCCATTTTCACCATCGCGTCACCGCTTCCTAGGCATCCACAGCATCGCTTCCACCATCCCTTGGATTTTATAACTAGTTTTTTTTTTCATTGTGCAGGGTTTTACAGAGTGGAAATTTCGCTCTGCTGCCATGATCACAGTCACTGTGTTTCCGAAGATAGAGGTGCCACTACAGTAGCGACAAAGTGTATCAGTAGCAAGGATTAACGAGGTTTAAGCTTTTTATTGAATAATTAAAGCTTAACCCCGCATTCAAAAGAAGAAGGCGCAATTGGAAGACTGAAGAACACACGCAACACCCATATCTGTGTTTGAATATCTGCGGGATGTTTTTCTCCAGGCAGTACATCTTCTCATTAAAGCCTCCATGCCTCCTCGAGCCTAGAAATAGTCAATTACGCTAACAGAAGCCTCTTAAAGACTGTCAGAATTAGAAGTTATGGAGTATGGAAGCCCGCGGACTTTCTACCCAATTCACCAATTCCAGAAGGCAGAAAAGAGAGATTTACAACCATAAAGGACTCAAAGAACCCATCTGAGGTCAATCTCGACTTGACAGAGATCTCTGAACCAGACAACAGAGTACAACGCAAGGTTATTAAGCAGCGTGGGCATGAATGCTTTCGCCATTCTGTCTTAATGAATCAAATTAAATGAAACATCTACCTTCACTATCACTCACTGTTGTGACTGGGTTTTTCTCCTATAAAAACCCCCAAGAACGGACTACACGAGGTTCCAGATTTTTAGAAAATTATGCAGTAAGAAAATTTTGTATGCATTTTTGTCGAACTTTTATATGAATGCACAGAGCTCGTTGGGTTTCAGTGAGGAGGAGTTCCATCTTCAATGAGGATTCTGGTCTTTGGTGTCTCACAGTTTGTATTTTCTCCCTTTATGTGTTAGTTTAATTGTTCATTTTGTTTCATCCGCCTTTCTTGTATCATGTTCTAGAATGCGAGTGGCTCACTAGTTTTTGGTATGGATTTATCCTAGTTGATACCCATGCTTGAACTAGTCAAGCGCTTTAAATATGGCTCAGGCATGATATATTGTTTCACTTTTCACTTCAACCATATTTATGCTATATTAGCTTCTTTGGGAGGTTATTTTTAAAACGCTATTGTCATGTATGGATTCTTAAATTGGCAAGCCCATTACATGGTTATATTGTGTATCTGGATATCATCCCAATGACAGTTAGTATTATCTCAATATTTCATACGCAGTAATCACCTTCTGATTATTTATTTCTGTGAGGTATTTTCGAACCAGCCCTCTTTATAGTAAGTTGCCTCTGAATTGTATGATGCATTTGTATTAGATTTCCGCACATTGCCTCTGCAGTAGTGTTTTCCCTGCGTCCCTTTTTTGAAGGTTTTGGTCCCATTCAAGTTAACCTCCTTCTTTACAGGAGATAGCATGAGAGCATTTTGTTGATAACTCCTCCTATTATATCACACGCTCCTTGCTATGTAAGATGTCCTAGGCACTGGTCTTTCACAACTCAAGGCTGTCTCTAGGATCGACAACAGATCCTAAAATTGTTGTTCATGAAATCAAAACTTACCTGGATGCTAAACCTATCAGACAAAAATTACATCAGATACATCCACGAAAATCTGCTGCAATCAAAGCCGAAGTTGAAAAATTACTTCGAGCAGGATTTATTTATCCAATCCCTTTAATAGATTGGGTATCTAATATTGTTTTTGTTAATTAAAAAAATGGAACAATTAGAGTATGTATCAATTATAGGGATATAAATAGAGCTTGTCCCAAAGACAATTATTCAACCCCTTATATCGATCAAATCATTGACGATTGTGCCGAAAGTGAAATGTTTTCATTTATGGATGGATTTTCCAGTTATAATCAAATAAACATACTCCCAGCTGATCAACCAAAGACAACATTCGTTTGTCCATGGGGAACTTTTTCTTACTGTAAATTACCATTTGGACTTAAGAATGCTGGGGAAAATTTTCAAAGGGCTATGTCCTATGCTTTTCATGACATTAAACACATTGTGCAACCTTATCTCGATGATCTACCTGCTCATTCCTTACACAAAGAAGATCATCCAACCCACTTACGAGAAATTTTTATGAGATGTAGGTATTATAAGATTCGCCTGAATCCGCACAAATGTATTTTTTGTGTACAACCTGGTCGATTACTAGGATTTATCATTTCGAAACAAGGCATTCATTTCAATCCTTCGACAGTTGAGGCTATTATCAATTTACCTCCTCCTTCCACAATTTTCCAACTCCAAAGTTTGCAAGGGAAGGCAAACTTTTTGCGTAGATTCATTCCTAACTATGTTGAGTTAACCAAAGGTCTTACTAGGTTGTTGAAACAAAATATTCTTTTCATTTGGGACGAGATCACTGATAGTTATTTTGATGCTCTAAAACACGCATTGACCCATGCACCATTATTGCATCCACCCAATTACAACCTATATTACTTTTTATACTTAGCAACCTCTAATTCCACGATTGGAATCGTATTAGTTCAGGAAGATGAATTTCACAACAAACATGTGATTTACTATCTCAGTCGCAATTTAAATCTGAATGAAATCAAATACACATGTGGAGAAATTGGCCTTAGCAGCAGTTCAAGCTATCCAAATATTTTGTCATTACATACTATTACGAAAAACAACAGTGATCTTTTGTAACCCTATGAGGTATATTTTGACCAAACAATTACTAGGGGGAAAATACTCTAAATGGATAGTAATCCTTCAAGAGTTTGATTTAGAATTTGGAAAATCTAAATCAAATAAATCACTAGTGTTCGCCGAACTAATGTGTGACTTCCCAAATACTGAGACAGAAATTGTGGTAGAACATCCGATCGCTAATGAATCTTTGTTTCTTATCAGTACCATTGATCCATGGTATGGAGATATCATCATTTACCTCCAAACAAAAAATTTTCGGCCTGAACCCTCACATTCACAACGACGAAAGATCCGTTACCAGTCTCAGCAATACAATATTGTTGGAGACACGCTTTATCGTTGCGGTGTGGATTTTGTATTTGGAATATGTTTAACCCACGAAGAGGCTAAAAAGATCTTAAATGACTGTCACTTTGGAGAATGTGGCGGTCATATGTCTGGGTATGCCGCAGCCCAAAAGATATTGCATGCTGGTTATTTTTGGCCTTCATTATTTAAATATTGCATTCTAGCAGTCCGAAGATGCCACAATTGTCAGATCTTTGATCGTAAGATGCATGCACCACCAGCTCCTCTTCACCCAATAATTGATGTCGGTCCTTTTGCAAAATGGGGCATTGACTTCATTACATGTAACCCTCACTCGGCCGGGGGGCATAGGTATATTATTCTTGCACTAGATTATTTTACCAAAATGGGCTGAGGCGATGCCTACATTTGCAACAGATGGCAAACTGCAGCTACTTTTGTATTCAATCATGTGATTTCTCGATTTGGTGTACCCCAAGCTATCATTACTAATCATGGGAGCCATTTTCGAAACATTATGATGATCGAAATTTCTGACTACCTTGGCCTGTGCCATGATATTTCTACACCATATTACCAGCAGGCCAATGGTCAGTTTGAAGTTGTAAATAAAGTTTTAACCACTATGATTAAAAGGATAATCGGAATTCATAAATCGAATTGGCATACTATGCTTTTCTCAGCACTTTGGACATATCGAACCTCAGCAAAAACTGCAATAGGTTTCACTCCTTTTTAGCTTTTACGGTTTATAAGCTGTGTTATCGATTGAATGCGAAATACCCTCACTCAAATTAGCCATAGAATTACTACCAACTACCTCTGAAGAGGAAAAACACTTTTTATACTTAGCTCAACTAGATGAGACTCGAAGCACCGCTGCATTAGCTACCAAGGCTCATAAAAAATGAATGAAAGCTCAGTATGATATGAGTGTTACACCTCGTGTTTTTTCAGAGGGTGACCTAGTATTGGTATATGACCAAGCTAATGATAAACTAGGAGCTGGGAAATTCGAACCCATGTGGCACGTTCCTTATATTGTCAAGCGAGTGCTTGCAAAAGGGGCCTATGAATTGACAAATTATGATGGGGTCTCTTTAGAGAAACCCAGAAATGGGCTTTATCTGAAGAGATATTATGCTTAAATCTTGTGTGGAGATCATATTTGTATATTAGTTCTTTTCGTAGCTAATGTGCCTTAGATTAGAAGAGTGTGTCTAGTTTAAGTTTGTTTTTATCCCTAGTTATCTGGATTACTCTTGATATTGCAGATGTAGACATCCCTTCAAATGTATATTTGTTTTGTTGATGGTGCTTGTCATAGCACACGAAACAATTCTTCTGCAACCTGGGTTATTTATTCACCCACTGATGAGTTAATATCTATGCATGGGGTAAGCCTCGGCCAAACAACGAATAGTATTGTAGAATATAGCGCAGTGATTGAGTTATTATCTGAATCCATTTCATTTGGAATTCAACATTTGATCATTAGGCTAGATTCTGAACTCATTGTATTACACTTAAATCGAGTATACGCAATTAAAAACCCAGTATTATTGAGATTATTTTTGAAGGTACGTCTCTTGGAACGAGAGTTTGATTACATTGAATATCAACACGTTCAGAGAAATTTAAACACATTAACTGATGCATTAGCTACTAGTGTTATAAACAGACATTTGCAACATTAAAAGTAGTAAATCAAGAAACATTTGATAAACATGTTGAACAGATAGCCGGAAATAGTAGAAATATCATAGAATAGAGTAATGTTTTCAAAAAATATTACATCGTCCTCGATTATAGGTTTAAAACACCTTATAATCGGCAAAAATATTGATACAAAAAAAAATGTCATAGTCTGCACAATCACCCACTATCCGTGGTGGTGATCATGATAGTACACGACAGCTCGTGCCACTCTATTCAGGAATCTCCTGAACTGACCAGGAACTCCAATAATGTGTCTCTGGAGACAGAGAGGGACATCATCTATCGAAGTTTCTAGGATATCCAAGGTCAACCACTATAGGTTGTGTTCTAGATCAGTAAGAATATCAGTTGCTTGGTCCTGTGGTGCTGCAATGGGCTCTCTTTGCTTTCTGTCGAAGCAACAGAGCATGGCTGGCCTGCATGGACCAAAATCTGCATTTTAAAATTTTTTTTCATCAGTATTGGACGATTTAAACAAAAACAAATAAAAATTAGAATTTATAACATGTCAAAATGTTTCTTACCTGAGTCATCACACTGTGTTCCCAGAGGAAGGGACATATCTCGATCGCCACGAAAGTCTATCCCGGCATATTGGAAATCTTCTATGGCGAAGATTTGGTTCTCCAACCAATGGAAATAAGTTGGAGTAAAATGAACAATCTCACCGCCTTCACTATGACAGGCCATCAGTGCAACCCATCGGACCATCCGAGGCTCCTTGACTCTACCATGATCAACTGAGATAAGTTGTGGGGCAAGTGAAGGAATTCTCTTTAGAGAAAATGTGACAACAATAGCTCCATACCCAAAGTTTTTCAACTTTGAGTTCTTTGCCCTGGTCAATTGACCTTTTACATTGGCCAATACTGCCTCAGACTAATTGAAAATGGTGCCTCTGAAACAATCAACAACAATTTGCATCTGGGATCTAGTAGCAACGTGCGGAGCTGCACTCCCACACAACTAAGTTATAGTAAATGCAACCACTTTAATTTTAGGATGGATGATTGTTTTTATATCAATGCATTTATATTTGGGATCCGCTTCCTCATTGCAAAACTCTTGCTGAAGGCTAGTGACAGATTGGCCACCTGCCCTAGCCCTAAACAAATAGATTGGTTCACCTCTCTTTGATAAACCAGTAAGAAAATATATATCTTCTAGCTCAATTTCGAGCCGGTGATCTCCAATTATGAAGCACTGTTCCTAGACATCCCATTTGTTTACTAGCCAGGTGAGTAAGTCTACTTGGGCCCTCATACCTTGAATAGCCCAAAATTTATACAAACCACATTAACTCAACACACACATTGTGGGCACATGTACCATTACGGCCTCATCAACCTCTTCATGTTCGCGTTCCCTCCACTCAAGCATTGTAGATATTCTGCAATGGGAAAATTGGAAGATTAGAAACAATTTGAGTGAAAATTTTGGTTTATTTTGGGGGAATCTATCTTTTTATTTTCTTCACGGCGCCTCCACACCTTTTGCACAAAGACTGTGTGAGGATCCGCACGCGCCCTGTACAAAAAGTGTGGGACCACGACAATTTTTTCCTTGAAAAATTGTCAAGGTCCGCAGGTGTCATGTGTTTTATCTGCGGACCCTCGTGGGCGAAATTTTTAACATATTTTTCCCCCAAAAATAAATTCAAAACCTAAATTAAGAAAGTGAACAGACAAAAATGAAGGCGAGGATGATGTGGATTACCTGGAGCTGACGATTTTCGATTCTGACGGTTGAATTTTCCTTAATCTCCTCTGGAACGTTTTTTCACCAAAAGCTCTCAACTTTCACTCTGGAGTAAAATGGTAAAAATGATTTAGAAAAACTCCTTTTTATAAGATTGTTTGAATAAATGAAACATAATTTTTTTTATTTTCCACTTTGAAAAGTTGTTTTCCGAATTATTTTTATTAATCATAAACATATATGTTTAATTTTTGATTTCTTTGTACAGAATACAGGATTTTTTGGGTAGAATGATCATTTTTGACAAAGGAGTATATGTTTTATCCCTTTTTCGAACTCGGTAAAATTATGAAAAAGCGAAACTTATGAGTACATTTTTATCCCTTTTTCGAACACGTTAAAACTTACGAAAAAGTGAAAACTTGAGTTCTCTTTTAAGCCCTTTTCGGACTCTCTAAACATGAAAAGATTTCCTAGTACTTGACTATTCAAACTCGTTAAAGGAAATGAACAATCGTCCTTTCAGTATAAGTTTACCCCTTTTCCGGAATGAAATGGACTATTTACGAAAAAGGTATACGTTGACTAAACATAGTCAATAGAGTTCTCTCCTGTATTATTTTATTCTTTTTCAGGCTTGAGAGACTAAATTTACGAAAAAGTACACCCACGGAGTTTTCTTAAGTTTTTATTTTGACTCTCTAAAATTGAAAAACATCGAGTTTCTCCTATACTGGACTTGTTAAAATTTAACAGTAAAGGACCTATAAATTACAAACAGGAACGAACCACTCCTTCTTAGAGTTCAATTTTTAAACTAAGTTGGACTCATCCGAAGGATGAGCTTATATAACAAGAAAACGTTATCCTCCTCAAGCTTGCCAAAAATAAAGAGGTACTTTCCAGAAATTGTGGGGGAAAAAGAGATAAAATGGATCCAATTGTCATACTTTGTTTAAAAGCAGTATACCACTCTTGAACACGACACTTTTTGTCACACTTCCACCTGGGTTGGGAAAATCCTTTGCCTATCAGTTAATCAAACCATATTGAAAATATTCAGCCGGTTTCTGGGTATTAGCTTTAGTTCAATTGCCACCAAACCATCTGCAGTGTCGTTTTGTGTTCAAGAGGACAGTTCAAACCAACCATTCATCTGCAAACATATGTCTCCATTCGTGTTGACCATCCCTGAGTCAATCCTTACAAAATATTTCTACAAAACTTGATCTAATGGTTTCGTGTCGTGGGCTTTCCTACGACGGATCACTTTCTATCAACGACAGCATATCATCTAGGAAGTTGATCTAGAATCCTTCAGTACCTTTGAATCTGCATGCCTTAATAGCAGATTTCTCGCCTTCGACGACAGGTTACATCATTGACCTCCGATCGAATGATTCTATGAAGTGTTAGACTTCAAATCATTTATTCACACTTCATGGATTGTACTGAGTACTTTGAGAGCCATTTTCATTATTGGTGTTTTCTCTCACACTTGTTAACAGTTCACATCATTGACTGGTAATCAAGTGGTTTCTACAATGTTTGACTTCGACACAATTAATCGCATGGATAGAATCGTACTAGTTTAGGTAGCGGAAATCAAGACCCTGGATCTAGTTTCCACCATCCAGGTTGCGAGGAGTTTTATTATTCATTATGCAGTAAACTATTCATGACAAATGGCTGCGTTCATACTGTGTCTACTATTGATGTAATATTAGAATCATTTCTATACCAGAACATTATTTAGTTAAGTTGTGATTTAGTTAGTTTTCTCTGAGTACGAGAATGCTTACCTCAGCGATGATATATATATATACATATATGTTTGCATTGACTGTTTTACAGGTTCCAACCGGTGTCCACAAGCCAATCCTTGGAATGATAAAGCACTTCACTCTTTGAATTATCTTAGATTTCGTGCTTTAGGGGGCAATCTGTTACACATTATTTTGTCACCATGACATTTTAATGTCTATATGGGTTCATCAATACCTATATAATGCTCCTTTAGAAGTCTACAACCCTAAAGTTCCTAAACCAAGTCTTGAATTTGGAGAAAAGCTTGTAAAAATCATAAAATTACTTGTACCGCACTTTTCCTTAGCCTTACCTGCGACATGACACCCTTTTTCTCCAAAAACTGTGGAGCCGACCGCATGTTTTCTTCATTAAAAGTGCGGACCCTTGTAAAAGTTAAATTTAAGGTGAAATTAAATTCTAGAAGCACTAGCTGGTCGAATATTCTCCCAGCTGGAATCTTCTAGAAGGTGTTATCCAGTCAAAGCCTTACTCCCTCCATTATCATGAACATTCATTCCTTCATTAAAGGAGCCTATTCCTTGGTCTTTAGAACTTAATCCCTTGATAAGGGGACTCTATCCCTTCAATTTTGGAGCTGCAACCACTTTCATTCTCCTATAAATTGAAGCTTTGGTTCAGTCTCAAGGGTACATGCTCACATATGTAAAACTTCTTTATGCATTTTGTATACACTTAGTACTTTCTTTATACTTAGTAGCTATGATAGAGAAGGGAATTTCTAAAGAAACATACTCTGTTTGCTAACTGCGAGAACGATTACATACTTGTAGTTAGGCTGGTTCAAAGAGTGGAAGGGCTTGTCAGAATAAAGGAAAACGCTTGTTCCGGACCCCCAGAAGGACCTGTACGACATTAAGGCGAATGCGGTTGTAAGATTCCTTATTTTATTTAAAGATAATACAATTGGATCTTGTTTTCTCAATAATTTGTTATGTATTTACTTAAATGGCTTATTTCTTAAATTCCTTGATCATTAAGATAGATTTGTGATTTCTGAATTAGTATAGGTTGTAGGTGCTTTTGATTCTCTTCTATGTATTTGTTTGCAGATCTTAAGAGGTGACTTCTTGGAGAAATAGGAAAGAAGAATTCAACTAGCATTGGATCACAGGTAGGTCCTTTCTTCATCATAGAAAATTCTAAATCATATATAATCTAGAGAAATTAGTTTACATTTGTCCTGTTTGTTTCTAGCTATCCTTATGATACTAGGGAGATCGTTCTTGTCCACAAGTACGATTTATCCGCCTAACACCGGTTCTGCAAATCAAATAGTTTCTCGAGTGAGACAACCCCTTTAGGTATAGGGTTGCCTTTGTGTTCCTCCATTTTCTTTTGCAAATTTGACTCGTGTCCCTCTTCTTCGATAACGATATCCTTGAACACATCCGCGTTCAACATGAAATCCAACACCTGTTGATCATCGTTGAAAATGTGTAAGTTAGTCACATTTTCTGGTACCACAGGTTTATATACAATCTCAATATAAAAACCATCTCCTAATGGGGTAAATCTAGCAGAAGCATTGGCTAATGTATTAGCAGCAACATTATGCATCCTAGGTATCAACTTAATGTTAAAAGCGTGGAAAGCAGAAATCAAATGCCATACCTCTTGCTGGTATCCATTTAAATGCAATGATAGATAGTGGATGGCGTTACGTACCTGTCTGGTGATGATTTCAGAATCGTTGATTATCTTTAGGCAACCCACTTTGAGATCAATTTCTTTCTTGATCCCTAGGATTAGTGCTTCATATTCGGCGGTATTGTTGGTGCATTGGAATTCCATCCTACAAGAAATTATAAATTTGATATGGGGGTCCTACATGGATACATCCGATGCAGAGCTCATCATGGAGTCTTGAGCGAGCAATATGGTCAAACTTGACGGATTTGAATTGTTTTTTAGCTTGATTGTCTAGGCTGGTTCATCGTCTTTTTCTCGGAATTGATCAAATTGCAGACAGGAGTATGGCGGTTGGGTGGTAGATGCCCGAACGAAAGTGTTTATGGGCGTGATATGAATTTTATCTCGAGCCGACAATAAAGCGGGCGATCGATCAGCAGCGGAACGGAATTTACGACATTGAAAATGGATTGGAGGTTTTCCGTGGCTTTGGAAGGTGTTGAACTACTAGCTTTTTACGTGGGGGAAGACCTACTTGCTGAGGAGGGGTTAGTGAAAGCTTTGAGAATCAAATCGTGTTGGTTGGCTATCCGGGCTCCAGGTGTGAGGTTCCCTTTGTGGGTGCGTGAGGTGAACTTGAAGACTGCATAGTTCTTGGTCCAGGCAGCAGTGAAGCCGATCTTCTCCAAGGTAGGATTTGTGGCCTAGTTTACCTTGTGAGGGGGAAATATCTTCCACATAAATGCTTTCCTTTTCTCTTCAAGAACCTAATCGGCTATCGGACCCTTGCTCCTAATATTGCAGGTCCGGGGAGGCTTGGGTTGGAGGTTGTTAGTGATATTAACTTCCACCATGGATTGGGCTTCTTCCCCATGGATCACTTCAAAATTCATAACCTCTGACCCTATATTTTCATCAGGGGGGGAGACTTCTTCCTCCACCTGGTCAGTTTATTCCTTGAGATCTCCTATCATCTGATCTTCCAGTAGTTGATTCACCACTGCGGTCATGATATTGATCCACTGGGGGCAAGTTCTCTCTGAGTGGGAGGCTTGGTGGAAAGAAAAAAAATTAGCCTTTCCAATCTCCTCTACGTTGAAGTTCTCATTAGGATTCAGAGGAGGACGATTTGGTGTATTATTGCTCTTTTTAGAGAAAGGATTTGGGGCTTGCTACCCGAGGCAATATCGTTTTTTTCCCTTTCAAACCAAATACCTTGTTCATTAGGAGTTTTATGGACTTAGCGATAATTTCGAGGTTGAAGGGGTATTTTTCCTTGTCCCTGAGTTTATTAGCTTAGGGTTGTGCCTTCATGTTGGCGGACTTCGGATCATCACAATTATCATGGTCTAGAGCTTCTATGGAAAGCATATCCTTCTCCAGGGCAAGAGCCTTAGTGAAATTATTGGCAAAGGTATTCTGGGCTTCCCATTTAAAAAACACAACAATGCCTCGCGACAGGGCCCTTGTGTAATAGTCTATAGTGATGGAATCATCAAGGACCATGTTCGGGGGAAACTTGTTCAAAATGGTTGTGAACCACTGATTTAAATCTTTGAATTTTTCCTTCTTCTGGAATTTTAAGATGCTCAACTTCGCGAGGAGCATGGAAGGGATTTTATCCTCTAAAAACTTCTCAAGGAAAGTTCGGCAGAACTCTTCCCATGTCTGGATGGAGGCAATAGGCAAAGAGTAATACTAGCTAGTAGTTTTGTTCTCGAAGGTGTGGGGAAAAATCCATCATGCTTCGTCATCGTACTGCACTCTCATCATCTCTAGAGTGAGGCATAAGTTGCTAATGTGATCCTCGGCTAATGTCCCCCTTTCAGGATTGAACTTGGGTAAGTGTTTCTTGGGGTGTTGGGGCATGTCGTGAATGGGACCTCGGATGCTTAAAGGGGATTGTGCCATCGAGGCTAGAGGTTGCACTCGTCAGGCTCTGTGCAAGAGTCAAATCACAATGTTATTAGCTTCATGTTCAGACTTGATTCCCATGCCGGACCTGGAAGCGTCACCCTCATTTTGGGAGTGCATGTTTTCATCCTGGGGAACCCTCAGATTTTCAATATTCCTATAGTTCCTCAAATTTCTGAGACCACCAAAATTCTCGTTAAAAACAAATGGTTTTCAGTTCCAGTTTTGGTGGAGTTGGTGGGTTTGGTCTATATTTCGACCACTTCCCCGAGCCCTATTTTCTTGATCTTCCGATGCCTCCCCAGGGTGGGTCGTTCATCTGGGTGTTATCGTGCAAAGGAGGGTTAGTCTGGGGGCTGGCACCTTGTTGGGGAATAATGGAGACCCTAATAGCTATGTTGATGGGGCGTTCTCTTTCGATTCCCTGGGGACTCTCGGGGCCTTTAGGCGAGAGCCGGTCGACTGCATCCACGCAGTCCTCGAGCATTAGACCTATAAGTTGAGGTACTGAATTGACTAGGATACCCTTGAGGGTGTGATGCGGCTCAGAGGTTCGCCGGTTGGATAGGTAACTTGTAGTGGGGAGGCTCTGGAGACCTCTGACGAGATCACTGACAAGCAGACGCAAGGGTCGACGTGACTTCATAGAACAGGGTGTCCACCTCGAGAGGGGTATCTTCAAGGGGCGAAGGACCAATGTTACCAAAATCGATATCTCTTAGAGACATGCCTGTAAATGGGTTTTGATGGCTCTGCATGTTACTAGCTTTCTGGGAACCTTCTGGGTGAGAGCATGCATCATCACCTGCCTTCAAGCCCTCGTTCTAGCACCAAATATGTTGACGGTTGAAATGTATCACCAACAGTGAGGGGATCTACCCGATGTATAATCTCGATTAGACTCTACATCATTTTTTGTGGGGATACCATCCGGTATGTAGGCCTGGTTGCCATTGAATTGGTAAAATAAATGCCTTTTTTCGGACAGAGAGGGGACTCGAAATTACGGGAATGCATGGATGTTGAATGAATCAAAGTTAGTGATTGACGAATGCCCTGTGAAACATAATACCATAAATAGCAAATTGAAATTTAAAGCATGAAACTTAAGGAAATCATTGTTAGAAAAACTTCACTAAGATCATACTCATGATGAGATCCACTTAAACATACAAGAAACAGTTCACTATGATTAAGTGTCTCTTTTATCATCTATGCAAACTTCAGTAAATATTTAGACATATATTAGCAACCCAGGTCATCAACATATCCCTACATTAGACCATCATACACCACCCATGTATGCAAAGAAACTAAAATACATGGAAATGAATGAGTATAAATGTGCACCGACAATTAAAGGAAATATCATTCATTCAAGAGGACTATATTCATAGCATCATCACACAAGAATCCTTTGTCTAATTCAATAGTGAGATCCAAAACAATCCTTTGTATTCATTTTGGAAACATACATTCAATGGTATACAATTGTCTCTCTTGAGAGTCCAAGATCAATAGTCATTTACAATCTTTCCTCAGATGGTACATATAGGGAAAAACAAATGACTCTTGGGTTACCCTTTGACCTTTCGTCTCCCTGAATGTTGGGATGACTTGCAACTTGATGTACTTTGTGGCTTGGGGACATCTGCGACCTGCGACTTGGGGCGGGTCACAACTTGCGACTTGGCGGGAGTTGCGTCCTGTGACATGTGCCTTATAGCTCTTGTCAACCCTTTAGTTTTACCGGAGTAGCTTGGTGATTGATAAGGTCGGAGTTTCTACCTGTAGCTTCTCTTTAAGATATGTCTGCCAAGCTTGATATTTGACAGCTATCGAATTAAGTTGTGGCATGTATTCCCCAAGTCTAAGTAGGAATTCTAGTGCGTTAGGGACCAACATGTGCTTCTTTGAACTGATCTAATTGGATAGTGAGGCCAGCTTTATGTAAATTCTGATCGGCTCCACGACATATTGTGCAATGTTTTCTTTGGTAATTTGAAGTTCCTTTGAGCTGGCTACCTGTCTGATTGGTTCAATGAATGATTGGATCTCTTGATGTACCTCTTCTTGAATCTTCTTCTCAGTCAGCGTACCTGTAGAGATTATGTGATGAACTTCTTCCATTGATTCGATACCACTAATGAGGTGTTCGTACGCGGTCATAACTTTTTCCACATCTTTCACGAGCTTGTCTCGGGATTGAAATTTCATGCACATAAATACTTTGTAATTTTTGGTGCGGATCCAATCCCTCCTTGGTAGCACAAAAGGGGACTATGAGTCCTTCTCGCACCAATATAATATGTTATCGAGTGCTGCAGAGGCCTCCTTTAGCTGGGTGGAATTCTTTCTCATATCTGCTTGGACTCCTGCCAAGGGAGCGATTGTTTTCCTTAGCCTCATCATTTCTTCATAAAATTGTACCATGGTTTTTCTCAAGATGTCCAGTTCTCCTTGAATGGTGGCTTGTATTCCACCGGCTCGGGTGAGTGTGAGTTGAAGTGTTTGATTTTCTACTTCCCGAGCCCTTTTCTCTTTTTCTTCTTGGGAGGCCTTCTGCTCAGCTATGCGGAGCTTGTTTTGCAGCTCTAAGATTTCCTCGCTAATTCTGCTGACATTATCTTTCATAGCAGCTGCGAAAGTGGTCCCGGTCGAGGCTATCATTATGGGATTTGTTCTGGTATCTAGAACTATATCATTTTCGATTGTCACTGCCAGAGGCTCGACTGAGTTTCGAGGAATATATTTCCTCCTTTCCTTCCTAATCTTGTGATTGAATTGCTGATATGACAGCCTTGTCAAGTCAAGTACATTGTCCTCTTGTTCTCCTGAAAGTCCTAGCTCAGAGAGGGGAAGATGCCCACATGCCATGGGAGTGACCAGGGGAATTTCGAGCGGGGGAAGATCTGCTTGTCTACCAAGTTGTAATGGTTGTGATTCACTCCCTTCAACTCCTTTACCTACTTCCTCCTGTCACTTTTGCGCTTCTTCTTCTAACATCGTTTTCTCTGCTTCCTCCTTATCCTGCTCCTATTTCATTTTTCCCTATGCCTCTTTCTTCTTATGTTCCTCTTCTTTTGCTTTTGCTTCTTCCTCCCTTTTCTTGTGTGCTTCTTCCGCCTGCCTCTTTTTCTACTCTTCTTTCTGCTGCTTCTTTCGCTTCTCTTATTCCTACTGCTTCTTTCATTTCTCTTCTTCTTTCTACCTCTGCCTCTACTCCGCTTTTTTCTGGGCCAGTGCATCTTGTATCCCTTTGAGTTCTTCCTCCCTTTGCTTTTGCTTTGCTAGGGTGGTACTCCATTTTTCTAAGGTTTCTATATCCCCTTCTTCTTACAGATTTTTAGGGGAATTATTCCCTATGTTATTCTTCAGTTTCTTGGCCTGGGAGGTAGAAGCCTCTCCTGTCTATGTTTTCTGCTTCATGGTGGAAGCTCTATCTTGTAGACCCAGGTCATCCTGAGAGTGTTCCCATTTTTCTCCACCTACTTCAAACTCTTCTTCAAGGCACACCTGACTAAGCACATTATTTCAATTCCTTACCTCATCTTCTGGTGTTGTCTCGGTATGTTGATAGGACCAATTTAATTTGGCCCCTTTGCAGTGAGCAGGTACGATCCTTTCTGGGTCGTAGGATCAGAAATCCAAGTTTATGAAGTGAAATCCTTTCATTTTTTCGGCCTCCGCATATACTTATTTGAAATCCTTAATTGTATAGGAACTGATGGTGAGTGGTAGAGTAGGCCATAGTTTCTTCTTGTTGTTGCTTAGTGTTTTAGAGAAACCACTCGACATCTGGTAGTATACTTCTTGTAGTAGCAGCTTGTCAGTGACGAACTTTGGCAATGGATGGGGCTGCTTAAAGGACCCGAAAACCCTAATGAGGGTGCCTTCCTGAATGGGAAACTAGTGGGCCACCTTAATGGATGTTTCCATGGATCTTCTAGACATACAGGGTGGATCTTCCCCAAATATCATACGGTAGAGTGCAGTGATAAAGTTTTCTGATATAAGGTCGATATCCTTCTTATATCTGGAATCCCAAAAAATATTCAAGTCTTTGTGGATAGTATTAGTGTGAGTCTATACATCCTTTCACTAGTGATAAAATGGGCTCTTATCATGTTTTGTTAGGGTCTCATAGTCAATTTTTTGTCCTTTCATTAGGTCTTCAAGCAAAAATTTGGTCACTGGGTAGTGTGTCTAGGGATATTTCTACTCCTTTCAAAAATTTCACATGAAGGTCCTTGTAATCACTCAAATGAGTGTACCATAATTCAAAGGTCATCATTATCCTAATTTCATTCAGTTCAATGTCTCCATTAGGTCATTGGGGTTTCAGGGTCACCAAATATTTCATTCCATGCATAAAATCCAGAATTGGAGGAGTGGTAATAGGTAAATTGGTTCAATAAAGTTTAATTTCAAATTTAATTCATGTTTTAATATGTAATAAGTTCATTGGGTTCCTAAAGTTGCAAATAAACTGTCAAAGTTACAAATTTTCAAAGCATAGTGAAAAGGACATGTAGTGGGTCATTCCACTACAATGAAGAAAAGTGACCAGTACAAGCTATAGAAGACCAAAAAAAACTCATTTTTTCATTCAACTCATTGAAGAAGAGCTCTCATCCATCACCAAGTCAATTACACTCCAAATTTGGTGCCAAAAGCAACCACGTTGCACTTTCTGCCCTCCATGCTACGCTTTCTTCCCAAGGCTGCATTTTCTCTCTTAGAGGAATAAAACCAAGTTCTGGAGGCTTCTAAAGGATATCACAGTGTTTATCATTAGGGAACAAGTAAATATCACCTCATCAAACCCATTCTTGTAGCTCAATTTCATGGTTTTAGTGTGAAAACTCTCTATTGACCTCCATGTTGTGTTTTAGTGGCTAGCCATCTTTTCACAGTTTGCAAGGTAAATTAACTCCCCTGTAGACATTTTTAACTCCCTCACACTCTAAACCATCCCCCATAGCCTTCACATCCCCTCATTTCCATTTCCCAAGCCCCAAACCCTAAACCCTAGCCCAATTCTGCAAATTTGGGCAGTTTTCCTAGTTAGGATTATGTTAAAATTTCCTAGCCCAATTCCCTCACTCATTTCATTCCATATCACTTCCTAAAGCTTCCTAAGACCCCTGCCCATCTCCCTAAATTTTCCCAGTCTCATCTGCCTTCCCTAATACACTCATCCTATCCTTTTTCTCCCTTCCCTTGTTTGGTCATATTAGGGTTTTTCCCCTTGCAAACAATCAAATAGAAGAGAGGAAATATTATAACAAAGGAGGCTAGGTGATAAGGCATGAGCCCTTAACTGCTCTTGAAATGATGTCTACATCATTTTCCAAGCACTTTTTTCAAGCAGTAGGGTGTCTTCATTTTTTTCATCTAGTTGATAAAGTCAAATACAATGCCACATTGACGAAGTTGTTTGCCATTCAACTCAAAAGGGACAAAGTAACAATTGCAGGGGTTAATTTCACTATATCAACTAATATAGTAGCTAAGGCCACATGGATGCCTAATCATGGTGAAAAATGGTTTAAGAACCAAGATCTATCCCTTCAAATTTATCAGCCCTGTCTCAGAAGACATCATCAACAACACATGAAGATCTTTTATGTTGGACACCTCCTTGAGAATTACACACCACTCATGAAGATCATCATGAAGTACTTCACCTGTTAGGGAAGATTTTCCAGATTGTATGGGTATCAGTCAGACTTCTAAGCCACTCAATTTTCCCTATTACCTCTATAGAATTTTGGCAAAGATGGCAGAAAATTTCCAGCGTAAGTAGAGTAGTCTTGAAAGAAGCCTCTTTCACCATGCTCTGATAAAAATATTTTTTTTACACTAGCTTCAGAAGAACAACATCACTTGGGAAAATTTCATGCAATTGGATGTCTTTTTTTCTTCTACTAGCCGGTCTACTAGCCCTAGTTCTCCATCAGCACCATCAACACCTTCTATACATGTGGATGTTGGCTCACCTAGCACCATTTCAGTGAGGATGAATATTGAGCTCACTAAGACCTACCAGAGAGGCAGAAGGCTTGTGTTTTCTCCTCATATTGGAGAAGGGGCCAAGCCGACATTAGTAAATCAGGGATTACATTCCCAGTAGGAGACATCTATGCATGATGAGGAGCATGATTTTGACTTAGTAGACTTGGAGGCTAGTGTTACATAGATTAATCCCTCTTGCGGACAAGAGCAATCTCCCTAGTACTCTATCGAGTAATTAGAAACAAAGATCCATCTAAAAACATTTTCCTCTAGATTAAATGCATTTCAAGATTATCATAATAAAGTAAAGAGGTTATGTGCCTATCTTGAAATCCAAACGTTTGATGAAGCCCTTTGTCTCGTCGCTCCAAAATGGTTTCTCCAATGAGTAGAACCTGCAATCAAAGACAAGAAAAATAATCAAAGCATCTGTAGCATACAATAATATGAAAATGCTAATCCAACTTCGTGATCAAGGAGTCTAAGTATTGAGATTATTCCAATAAGCATAGAAACAAAGCAATGATAAAAAGAGATCCATGTGTATTATCTTGAAATAGAAAGAGTAATCGTACAACCTGATGCCTTGATGTTGTACAGATTTCGCCTGGGTACTTGACCAATCATTTCTCCTTTAGTCTGATAAGCCTTCCTCTCTGAATACCAGCATGGATTTATATACACAAGGGTGTGACCATTCTCATGCCAACAAAAACTCACTAGTGAAGAAAGTATGCACTCTTATGGACTCTCTTCAGCTCAGAAGCTATATAAGTCGTTTTCTATGATTCATAATATTTATGTATCTACAGTCTACCCTTGAACCTGAAAATTGAGCTCAATTTATAGGGAAATAAAGTAGTTTCAGTTCCATGAAGATGGAGATGGATTTCTCTCATGAAGGGATTTGAGTTCCATGGACCAAGGGATAAGCTTCATGAGTGGGGGGATAAAGCTCAAACTGATCGTGAATCTAGAAGCTTCCAGTTGGGAGAATATTCGACCAACTAGGCTTCTAGAATTTACTTTTTTTCTTTCATTTGATTTTCACGGGGGTGCGCAAGTTATAGTGGCAAAAAGTGTGGTAGTTTCTGCAGTTTATGGACAGAACAACAACGCATGCATAGGGAAAGGCTAGAAAAACCACGCAGGTATACGTTTAAGGGTTTTACAGAGATTTTCTCCAATTCCAAGACTTGATTCAGGAATATTAGTGTTTTTTCCTCTAAGGGAACATGATATGGATGGTGATAGACCCATATGAACAGTCAAATGTCATGGCGACAAAATGACGTGTAACAGATTGCCCCCTAAAGTGTGAAGTCTAAGGTTATTCTGAAGAGTTAAGTGCTTTATCATTCCGAGGATTGGATTGGAGACACTGGTCAAAAACCTGTAAAAACATTCAATGCAAACATATATATATATATATATATATATATATATATATATATATCATCACAAACAGTGTAGGCATTCCCATACTCAGATCAAAACTAACTAAATGTTTTGGTACAAATATGGTTTCAATATTAAATCAAATGTAGACATAGTATGGACATGGCCATCTATCATGAATAGTCTACTGTGTCATGAATAATAAAAATCCTCGCAGTCTGGATGGTGGAAACTAGATCCAGGGTCTTGATTTTCGCTTGCCGAACTAGTACGAATCTATCCATGTGATTGATTGTGTCGAATTCGAACATGGTAAAAACCACTTGATTATTGGTTAATGATGTGAACCGTTAACAAGTGTGAGAGAAACCACCAATAATGAAAATGGATCTCAAAGTACTCCAGTACAATCTATGAATTGTGAATGAATGATTTTTAGTCGAACACTCATAGAATCGTTCGATCGAAGGTCAATGATGCAACCTGTCATTGAAGGCGAGAAACCTGCCATTAGGGCATGCAGATCCCAAGGTACTGATAGGATTCTAGATCAAATTTCTAGATAATGAGATGATGTCGATAGAAAGTGATCCATCACAGGAAATTCTACGACACGAAACCATTAGATCAAGTTTTGAAGAAATATTTTTCAAGGACTGACTCAGGGATGGTCAACACGAATGGAGACAAATGTTTGCAATGAATGGTTTATTTGAACTCTCTCTTGAACACATAATGACATTACAGATAGCGTGGCAGCATTTGAGCTAAAGCTAATACCCAACAACCGGCTGAAGACTTTCAATGTGGTTTGATTAAATTTTAGACAAAGGATTTACCAACCCAGGTACAAGTGTGACAAAGTGTCATGTTCAATAGTGGCATGCTTCTTTTTAAATAAGGATGACAAATGGATTCTTTTTCTCTCTTTTCCCCCCACCATTACTGGTAAGTACCTCTTTATTTTTGTCAATCTTGAGGAGGATAACATTTTATTGTTTGTGTAAGCTCATCCTTCGAATGAGTCCATATTAGTATTAAAATCGAACCCTAAGAAGGAGTGGTTTGTTCATGTTGTAATCGACGGGTCCTTTACTATTAAATTTTAACGAGTCCAGTATAGGAGTAACTCAACGTTTTTTCAGTTTCAGGGAGTTAGAATAAAAACATAAGTAAACTCCATGGTTGTTATTTTTTGTAATTTTAGTCTCTTAGGCCCGAAAAAGGATAAAATAATGCGGGAGAGAACTCTATTGACCATGATTAGTTGTTGGCTTGAGGGGTCCTAACCCAGGTTCAGATTTAAGGTTTTCCAACAAACCCCTATACTACTGGCCCTTTTGGTAATGACCTACTTTCGCAGGCCAAGGTCTCACCCGAAGTAGTATGGGTGGGTGTTGGAACCAGGTTTCCGCACCCTGGGAGAAAGCAGGCAATTAAGGCAGTCTTGTTGAGATCTATCAGGTTTGCACAAAAGAAATCTTATTACCAAGCCCTTAACAATATAGAAAGCGAAACTTATAACCTCATAGACAACATATAAACAAAGATACTATTATTAAGAATATCTTAGCAACACCTTCACATCCACGTGCGCACTAGTAATTATCATCACATAATAACACAATCGCAACTAATTTAGATAACACAGACATAATCACAGCTAATTTAGATAACATAGAGATACTTCAACAATAAACGCAACTAGTTCAAGTAACATAGAGATACTTCAACATATTTTTCATTCATTAATCATCCAAAACCATGTTACAAACCCAAGTCACAACCTACGCACACAGCCAGCGGGGTCCGCACATAGCAGGATTGAGGATCTCCACGCACACAACCAACAGGAGTCCTTACCCAATACCACCCAAAACATATCTCAGTAGTTCATACTTAGCATCAATCTTACTTAGCCTTAGACTCAAACTATCTATCTATTTATATCATCATAGCCTGCGTTATCCTGTAGTCTGCAAACTGTGGTTTGCAGACTCTAGGTCTACCATTTGACCTGTTACAATACATTAGGGGCTTTGACCCGCCCAAAAGCCCTTGTGCTAGACTAATTACTACAAAATATATATAAAAAATGCAACTAGGGGACCCCGTTCCAACATACCCCCAACACAATCTTGTGACTCGTCCCGAGTCACAGTAGCCATGGGGTTTGCATCTTCGCCTGGAGCTACTTGATTGCATCGACTAGAGGGGGCAACATACCTTTTCTTTGCACGGTACAGTTCTGCGCAATTTCCACCAACTTTTGCGAATTTGGGCCTTTAGTGAAAGTGGTGACACTCTCCAGGGTCCGATTCAACTGTTTGATCGTGACATCCAAGTCCTGAGATAACTTGAGGGCTTCATCAGCCCATGGTTTGAGGTGGTCACTCAGAACCTTCTTCTTGTGGAAAAGCCCCTCCAGGTCATCTTTGAGCACATGGCTGGCTCGCGGGCGTGCGAGGTGTTGGGTTGGGATCAGAGTGGGCATTATAGCCTCCATTTGCTTGTTTTCTTCTTCCTTTTGGCGCAGTTCTTGGGTAAAATCATGCAGAAGAGGGTCATGTTGCACCGTAGACCACAGTTGCATAGCTGTCTCAAGAAATTCGGCGCCCTGAGAAATTTGTGTTGTAATGGTGTTTGTAGCTTCTGTGACCAGCACAGCTCTCTGGGCGTGTACCTTAGGAGGGGTTTCCAGCTGCAACTTAGCTTGCAACGCAACAATCTGTTGCCCCATCTCGGCCTTAACGCTCTGGCTCTTAGTGCGAGAAGCTTTCAGGGATGTGACGAGTCCCTCAATCTTGGCCTAGGGGGTGGCAGAGGCCAGAATGTCTTTAGTCACATCTGTGTAGATTTTTCTGATTAGACATTCCAACTCAGTCTATTGTGTGGCAGCCAGGATACGCGCGACCTGTGCCTGGGACACCTCGGTAGTCTTTTATAAGATGATATTCTCAGATGTACTTAGTTACTGCTACACCGATCGGTCTTTGTGTTGGATTTCCTCAAAGAGGGATGTGTGGAGAGCCCGTAGCGGCTCGCCCTGAAGTTGGGCCAAGTCCAAATGTATTTCTATGCAGGCGTGGAATTGTGCACATAAGTTGGGTGGACTCAGAGTGATTGCGGTGCCTGGTAGGGGGCAGAGGCGGCTCTCGGTCATGGAGATCAACTCAGTGTTTGGTCTCTTGAGGTAGCCTTGTGTGAACCACTCTCGTCTGCATGGTATCGGCTTTGAGCTGAAGAGCTTGGAGCTCAAACTATAATGTGGTGACTGCAGCCTTTTGCTGCTCTTCCAAGGAAAGCCACCTGTCGTCCGAATCAATGATGATTGCATCTGCACTTTTCTCCAAATATTCCTCGGTTAAAGTAACCTCAATCTCCCTACCGGGCATCGCAGCCCGTTGTTTCGTTCACCGGCCCTTAAGAGGTTCAACTGTTTGTTTCGTGCCACGTGGGGAGCCAGCACCTTGCACATCTAGGCCCTCAGTATACATGTCCCGCTGCGACTCCTACTCCATGCCCTACGTCGCATCTGGGGGAACCTCTGTCCAGGTGGATCCTTCTAGGCCACAGCCTTTTGAGTTCTTGGTAGTATCAGGTGGGGTGGTGGTCTTTGGAGCTACACTTGTACCAACAGTGTCGGTTGCTACAAGGCCATCCGATTTGAATCCCAATTTCCATTGCGACGACCAAGTGGCGATGAGCCGATAAATTTCCTCATTGGCGACCATGTAAGGTAGTGACATCCAAGCTGGATCCTTACGGCCCTGAATCTGTATGAGGATCTGCATGTTGCCTCATGTATTCTGACTACTTGGTAGTCGTCACACCATAACGTGGGGGTGCTTGGTCCCGTAGCCTCTTTAGGGTGGAATGGGTTGGCCCCCCCAACCTACATGTAATCTACTAGTAGAGAGCACTAATTCTTGGTGTGGCCTGACACCTTGCATCTTACGCACTAGACGTCTGGACTAGCTTCTTTTCCTCGCTCCTTTCGCAAATTACAGATTTCGAGGTGCATTGCCTCCAGCTGGCCCTAGATCTGCTGTACCCCAAATTGGGCATTGTCTCTTGGTGCAGCTTCTAGCTTCATGGCAATCTCCAAGGCTTTTTCTTGCATGTCAATTGCTTATTGAACCATAGGCCCACGCAAGTGAGGTAATAGCATGGAAATTAACCATTCCTTGTGCTTTCTATCCTCATACTTAAATTCCCCATCCTTGATAACCTTCTTTAGTTGTTGATTAGCCTCCCATACAGACTCAGTGGGTCCCTATTTAAAATCTTTCAATTCAGTCACCAGTTGAGAGTAGGAATTAGGCTTCCGAAACTGTTGTTTTAAGGCATCCTTAATTTCTTGTATTGATGGATCTGCATGTTGGCCCACATACCCCATGAACCAATTCAAGGCCCTTCCTTAAAAAGCTAGGGATAGTTGTGCCCATTTACAACATCGTTATCAATATTTTGCGCAGTCCATACTGATTCTGCTACGAATCAAAATCAGTCCATGTCTTCATCCCCCACACCCTTAAAGGTGGGAAGCTTCATGTGTGTGGCCATATCTTCTTCCGGTAGTGGCAGAGGGGTAGGGGAGTTCTTACCTTTACACTGATTCGATGATGGTGTAGCCGAAGGACTGGTTCCTGTGGGCACAGGTGGCTCTCTTAAGGGGATGTAGACGGATCTATCCCCTTCTTGATTGACTCTGTAGTACTTACCACTTCGTGTCTTACTCTCACCCTGATCAGAGGTCATTCATTTGGTATGGTTGCACAAAATTCCTTTTTCGCACAATAATATTTTAATCAGTAGTCACAATGTTCACAAGAACTTACCTCAGAATCATTTTAATAACCTTCTCCGCTTCAGAGTAGGATACGAACTGATCAACTGTGAATTCTGTTACAAATCCGCCTATCACACTATCGACCTAGTGATCTACAGTCTGAGTGATTGTGTTGCTAGCCTTCTCCAATTCTTGAATCGATTTCAGAGTCCACTACGTAACCTGATCATCTTTCCAACACGTCTGGAAATCTACTAGCCTTGCTAGCCACTCCTGTATCTCGTGCGCGAAAGTTACAAAGAAAATTTCATATACTTCTGTGAAAATATATTTGTTCTTCCACCTTTCAACCATTAGCTTTGTGTTGTGATTCTCTTTTATGGAAAATTCCGGAATCTTGTTTTCGAACCAGTTTTCGAGCTCCAATTTCTCAGGTCGCCAATGGCCTTGTGGCCTTATCCGATCTCTCTCTCAAAATGCTCCTGGTCCTGACAATAGAACCATTTTTTGGCTTGAGGGGTCTTGACCCAGGTTCAGATTTAAGGTTTGCCAACAAACCCCTATACTATTGGCCCTTTTGGAAATGACCTACTTTCGCAGGCCAAGATCTCACCCGAAGTAGTATGGGTGGGTGTTGGAACCAAGTTTCCGCACCCTGGGAGAAAGAAGGCAATTAAGGCAGTCCTGTTGAGATATATCAGGTTCTCACATAAGTAATACTATTACCGAGACCTTTACAGTATAGAAAGCGAAGCTTATAACCTCATAGACAACATATAAACAAAGCTACTATTATTAAGCAGATATTAGCAACACTTTCGCATCCACGTGCGCATCAGTAATTATCATTACAAAATAACAAAATCACAGCTAATTTAGATAACACAGAGATACTTCAACAGTAAACACAGCTATTTCAAGTAACACAGAGATACTTCAATAGATTCTGCATTCATTAATCATCCAAAACTGAGTTACAAACCCAAGTCACAACCCGCGCACACAACCAGTTGGATCCGCACACAGCAGGACTGAGGATATCCGCGCACACAGCCAGCAAGATTCCTTACCCAATACCACCCAAAACAGATCTCAATATTTCATACTTATAATCAATCTTACTTAGCCTTAGACTCAAACTATCTATCTATTTATATCATCATAGCCTGCACTATCTTGTGGTCTACAAACTATGGTTTGCGGACTCTAGGTCTACCCTTTGACCTGTTACAATACATTGGGGGCTTTGACCCATCCCAAAGCCCCTACGCTAGACAAATTACTACAAAATATATATAAAGAACATAGCTAGGGGACCCCATTCCAATATTAGTCAATGTATACCTTTTTTGTAATTAGTCCAGTTCAGTCTGAAAAAGGGGTAAACTTATACTAAATGGACGACTGTTCATTTACTTTAACAAGTTAGAATAGTCAAGTGCTCGGCGATATTTTCATATTTAGAGAGTCTGAAAGGGCTTAAAAGAGGACTCTAGGGTTTTTCTTTTTTGTGTTTTTAGAGAGTCCAAAAAAGTGATAAAATATACTCAATATGGACGACTTTCAATTTAATTTACGAGTAGGAAAAGACAAAAATAACTCGAAATTTTCATGTGTTTACGAGAATGAAAGATAGCAAAATAATCTCATGATTTTCATGAGTTTAATGAGTCTTTAAAATAATAACTGAAATGGACTCGAGATAGGTTTAATTTTTATACAAGCTTGAAAAAAAGGAAAACTATGCTTGAAGTAGTTTCATTTTTAGACAAGCTTGAAACAAAGAAAATTGTGCTTGAGATAAGTTTGCTTCATTTTTACACAAGCTTGAAACAAAGGAAAATTCATGCTTGAGATAAGTTTCAATGCCCCCCAAGCGTAACCTATAAGGGAACATGCCTCCCAAGCTTCATTTCATTCACTTAAGTAGACTATTGGTTACTAATAGTTGGATGGAATGAAGGTTCATTTACGAGATTAGATGAAAGACTCGACTTAACATTTACGAGATCTAGTCAAAGACTTGACTTAATTAGGAGAGGATTCGTTTAATTTTTTAAAGAGCTTGACACATGAAAGAACTATGCTCCTAGAAATTTGTTTCATTTTTTAACAATCTTGACACCTGAAAAGAACTATGTTCAAAGAAACATGTTTCATTTTTTAACGAGGTTGACACAATGAAAGAACCATCCTCATGAAACCTTGTTTCATTTTTTAACAAGCTTGACACAAGAAAAGGAACTATGCTAAAAAAACATGTTTCATTTTTTAATGAGGTTGAAACAGTGAAAGAACCATCCTCATGAAACCTTGTTTCATTTTTTAACGAGCTTGACGCAAGAAAAGGAACTATGCTAAAAAAAACACGTTTCATTTTTTAACGAGGTTGACACAGTGAAAGAACCATCCTCGTGAAAGCTTGTTTCATTTTTTAACGAGCTTGACACAAGAAAAGGACTATGCTCATGGCACCTTGTTTTATTTTTTAACGAGCTTGATACAAGAAAAGGAACTATGTTCATAAAGACATGTTCATTTTTTAAACTAGGTTGACACAGTAAAAGGAACTATACTCATGGGAATTTGTTTCATTTTTTAATGAGGTTGACACAATAAAAGGAACTATCCTCAAGATGAACTGATTCATTTTTTAATGAGGTTTACACAGTAACAGGAACTCTCCTCATGGGAATCTATTTCATTTTTTAACGAGGTTGACACAGTAACAGGAACTATCCTCAAGATGAACTGATTAATTTTTTAACGAGGTTGACACAGTAAAATGAACTCTCCTCATGGGAATCTATTTCATTTTTTAACGAGGTTTACATAGTATTAGGAACTATCCTCAAGATAAACCTTGATCATGCCTTCCAATTGGAAGAAACACATGTCAAGGGACACACCTCGATCATGGCCTTCAAGAGGTCTTCATCAGAAGGAAGAATAATTCTCTAGAAGGAACCCATGTCAAGGGACTCAATAGGGATAAGAACATCGTATTCAAATACCCCCATAGGGTTCACCATGTCAATTACCGGATCTAAGTCAAAGGAAGTCGAGCAAATAGTTAGAGCCTCGCTTACATCGATAACTGAAAACATGGGACTGACTGCCACATAATTAACCCGTGGTGGGACAAATACCACTTCCGTATAAGGAAAATTTAGCGGTGTCGGATTATTGGTAGTTGAATCAAGACTAAAGAATGAAAGTTGGTCAATAGTCACAATGTTTCCATTGTGAGGGAAATACATCATGTGAAAGACTATCGATACGATAACTTTCATTGCATAGACACAGTCTCGCCCAAGGAGTAAATTTAAATCCAAGGGACCTCGGACAACCATAAGATCAATACAGACAGTTTTACCTTCCATGGTAATAGGAAACTTAGGAAGGATCCATAGAGGTTCACTAATGGTTCTGTTAAAAGATGACAGATTCTGTGTAATAGGCACAAGCGGAGGGGAACTCAAAGCTTGCTAAGAAGTTGAGGATAAAATACTAACAGAAGCACCTTCATCTACTTTCGTGTGATGCACATTATTTCCACAAGCTTTCACAATTATTTGGAAAGGAATGGAATAAGGAATACGAGGTTCTGTCAGTCTATTCCAATCAAAGGAAAATACCTCAAGACTTGGAGGGGGTTTTGTAGAAACAGGTGAAATTCCCCCCAGCGTAGAAGAATCTCATGTAACAAGAAGAACCTGAGCGGTATGAATTTCACTCTCTACAAGGAGAGTGGGATCGAAAAAATGTGAAATCAAGTCCACCACTTGATCAACTATTGGATCATCAACTTGAGTAATATGAGTTTCACTCTCCAATGGAAGAGTGGAATTGAATGGACTTGAAATTAGATCAATTACTTTTTCAATTGTCGGTAGGTTGGGATTACTTTTACGGTAACAAGTTGGAAGTTGTTTCTATGGAACAGTAAGGTTTTCCAAAAATTTTGAGGCTTCATCCATGTGAGGGAAAATGTGAGTTTGATGACTCCATTTGCATAACCTACAAGGAAACCTAGCTTTACCCTTTTTCCCAAGAACTTGGCTATCACTGGTTGATGGATCAACATTAATATGATAGCATTTTTTTTACCATACTTCCAAGACCTTAGGAATACCAGGACAATTGATAAGGATGTAGTTACCCTTACAAAACTTGCAAGGGTATTTGGGTTTACGATGCATGTTGGAGGTTTCCTCAACACTACTAACACTTACATCCATGGTTGTTTGGTTGACTTCTTTATTATCTTGCTTCTTCTTCTTCTTCCCTTTCTTCTTCTTGTTAGCCACCTGGTTACTAGCGTCAAGGCTTTTAACTAGCGAAGAAGAAGAAAGGGAAGAAGACATGTTGGGCGAAGAAGGTAAAGGGTCAACATGAGGTTGGTGATGTTAAGATGGTGAACTTTGTTGAGGTGAAGCATCCAGTTGAGGTGGAACAATTTGAGTATTCGAGGCCAACGAAGTTGAAAATAACCATAGCGGTAAACCTATGGTAAATCCAGGTAATGAAAATGTATCCATATAAGGAGGAACAACATTTCCAAAGCAAGGAAAAGCATTAGGATTCTTGTTAAGAGGGGTTCCTTGGTTGGTAAATTCCGAATCAATTGCCACTAAATTCAACTTTAGTGAATTCCATTAACAATTTAAATTCACAATCCACACCTAAGGTCTCTAAAAAAGTAAAAACAAACAAATGAACATGCACTATCAAATATAGGAGTCAAACCACACACAAACAATATGTTTCTACAATAAAACACTATTTTGTGATGAAATCCAACGTCACAGAGATTAATGTGGAAAACTAGCGGTTGGAATAGTTACCTTGACAACCTACTTAATGAAACAATCCAGTGCAAGTACCTCCACTATGCCATCTCGAAGTGAAGAATACCCTCCCAAAAGTCCAGGTGAGTCTAGTCAACGTCTGCTCCTGGTACAGTGGGACATTCCCTCCACCGTCACCTTGGGAAAAATCCTAAATATTATGGCCACTAAGGTCACCAACTTAGACAATTGCACCTCGGGGAATAGTCTACGATTTGACATACATGCAAGGGAAGAGTATCAAGATCAATCCCCTTGAAATCTCCTCGACATGGTAAATCTGAGGTTTTCCAACAACTGACCCTAGGCTCCTCGACAATGATTAATCCGAGGTTTATCATTTGTATTACGTGCACATATTCTCTCTTTGCCAATGAGATAGGTACGATTACCTCACTGGGTTGGACATGATCTTGTGCTTGACTCTTTTAAAAAGAGATTCCCAGAGCACAATTGCAACAATTGGAATTTCTCCTTACTGCAATATACTATTGTTTGTTTAGTTTCTTTGGAAATTTAACTACTCCCTATTCCAAAGCACTAATCCTGAACTAGATTGGTGGAAAGAGCCTTAGAAAATGTAAACATTTCTAGATGAATTTTATTAAGCACTGTGTTATTTGGTTGTTATTTACTCAAAGGGTAAATGGATATGAAACCAGTGGTGTTATGACCTGACCCAAAACTGAATGCAATCGAATATGATAGTGTAATATTTTCAATTCAATGAATCCTAACTAAAGTAAGGAGAGAGGTTCCATTCACTTCCAACAATGGAAAAAAGGATAAATAAGAGAAAATATAACAAATTCTCTAATTCACTAATTCCATCAAGAAAAACTAATGTTTTTTCCAGAATGTAAACTATGCAGGTGTAATCTATGCATAATTCACATGAAAAATATGCAAATGTAATCTATGCACATTTTTCGTTCATATTCTGAAAATGAGAATTCCAACTATGCAAATGTAATCTATGCAAGAGAATTCTAAAACACAAGATGATTCCAAATAAGAGAAAAAACAACATGACTATTATCCTTCAATAATGTAATCTAAGGAACCAATCAAGTGTAAGTAAAGAAAATTGGGTGATAATTCCAAAGGTAAAAAGTAAAAACACTCAAAGGCGATTAACACTCAAACAAAATTTAGGCCCCCCCAACGAATGAGGGGGAAATGTTTTTGCAAAAACAAAAGAAAAAAGATGCAAAAATTGTTAAGAAACTGAGACAAACCTCCAAGTAAGGACCAAAGGAAATCAAATTAAGGATTTCTCAAAAAAAAAAACTCAAAACACCCAATTAACTTAACAGAGATTGAGGAGACTATAAATGGATCAAGGCAAACTTGAAGAATTAGGTTATCTGGCTCTGAAAAACATAAATTTAAAATTTTCCAAAATTTCCAGGGGGTGCGCAACTTACAGTGGAATCCAGTGTGCATGCCCACTGAATTGAACTAAAAGTTGTGCCGGTTGCCGCACTGTTTTCTTCCGAAAACCGCGCAGGCAAGGAAAAAATTGGAAAAAATAAATAACAAGATTCCTTTTTCAGGGATTCTTAAAATTTATCTACCCAACCAAACTCAGAGAAGTCAAAATTAGAAAACTTAAAATTTCAAACTAAAAACAAACAAAGAAAACTAAGTTCTAGTTCCCCAGTATGGTCGCCATTTTGTTACGTGGATTAATCCCTCTTGCAGACAAGAGCGATCTTCCTAGTACTCCAACGAGTAACTAGAAACAAAGATCCATTTGAAAACATTTTCCTCTAGATTAATTGCATTTCAATATTATCATAATAAAGTAAAGAGGACATGCCCCTACTTTGAAATCCAAACGTTTGATGTAGCCCTTTGTCCTATTGCTCCAAAGTGGTTTCTCCAATGAGTAGAACCTGCAATCAAAGACAAGACAATTAATCAAAGCATATGCAACATACAATAATATGAAAATGCTAATCCAACTTAGTGATCAAGGAGTCTAAGTATTGAATTTATTCCAATAAGCATATAAACAAAGCAATGAGAAAAAGAGATGCATGTGTATTATCTTGAAATAGAAAGAGTAATCTTACAACCTGATGCCTTGATGTTGTACAGATTTCGCCCGGGGTCGTAAACAATTGTTTCTCCTTCAGTCTGATAAGCCTTCCTCTCTGAATATTAGCATGGAGTTATAGACACAAGGGTGTGATCATTCTCATGCCAACAACAACTCACTGGTGCAGAAAGTATGCACTATTGTGAACTCTCTTCAGCTTAGAAGATATATAAGTCAGTTTTTATAATTCATAATCTCTATGTATTTACAGTCTACCCTTGTACCTAAAACTTGAGATCAATTTATAAGGAAATGGAGGTAGTTTCAGTTCCATGAAGAGGGGGATGGATTCCTCTCATGAAGGTATTTGAGTTCCATGGACCAAGGGATAAGCTCCATGAGTGGAGGGATAAAGCTCGACCTGATCGCGACTCTAGAATCTTCCAGTTGGGAGAATATTCAACCAACTAGGCTTCTAGAATTTACTTTTTTATTTTATTTTATTTTCACGGGGGTCCGCAGGTTATAGTGGCAAAAAGTGTAGGAATTTCTGCAGTTTATGGATAGAACAACAACACATGCATAGGGAAAGGCTAGAAAAACTGCGCAGGTAGGCTTTTAAGATTTTTATAGATATTTTCTCCAATTCTAAGACTTGATTTAGGAACATTAGTGTTTTTGACCTCTAAGGGAACATGATATGGATGGTGATAGATCCATCTGAATAGTCAAATGTCATGGCTACAAAATGACGTGTAACAGCTAGTGAAGAACATGAAAACCTAGAAAGGATCATCAAAGGCAAATATGATCAGATCAAAGAGCTCCAAGACAACTTGGAAAGGGATAATTTCATCATTTCTTTCCTAGAACGAGAAAACAACCAGCTGAAGGAAAAACAATTGTCTTTAGAGGAAAGTCAATTTGAGGCTAGTATGCATGATGTAAAGGGAAAAGCAGTGATTGACATTGAAGAGTCATCGAAGCATGAAGAGAAGGTGACAAGGAAGAGACCAAGGAACATGGGTCTCAAAAGAGCATTGCAGAAGGAAAGAGAGCAAAATCCACCAGAAGAAGAGTTGAGTTTTGAAGAAAGGAGAACCATGGAAATCAATGAAACGGAGAGTTTTGACTTGATAAAGTCAATATTCACTTGGAGAAGCTCCTTGAAAAGGCGAACAGGGGCAAAAATATGCAAAAGCACAAGGCTGACCATTACTATGCAATAAATCTGATTTGCAATGTCAAAATCAAACAGTTGCAAACCAAACTGAAGGAAACCCTAAAAAGTCAAAATGAAAAGGATAATTTGGAGATTCTTGCTGATGCTTATTTAGTGGCATGAAATACCTCATGAGGCACCTTTGGACCAATTTTGAGGAGTTTTGGGGCAATTTTATTTTTTGAGAAATTTTGTTCAAAATTGGAAATTGAGAAAACTAGTCATACTGGCAAAAGCGTAGCGTGGGCCACGCTACTCTTTTGTTGGGAGGGTCCATTGGAGGAAAACTCAACATTTTTGGATTCCTATTGACAATTACATCAATATGAGTCAGATTTTTGGCCATGTTAGCGAGTTCTTGAGTTTCAAAATTCCCTAAAACATGCTAAAAATAACCTTTCTGCCCTATTTTGGAGTCTTTGCTATGCTTTCTGAGTAGTCTTTGGAGAATGAATATTTGGAGGGCTAGGTACCACATTTTTGAGTGCTTGATGAGCCTATCATATAGAAGACATCTATATATTTCCAATGGTACCTTTAGATCCTGATTTGGACACATGGAGGGCCTCCAAAAGTCAATTATCCTCATCTCGTTATGCGTTCTTCTAGCTTGCCACGCTTTCTCCAGAAGGAAACTTTCATTGAAATTTTGACCTAGTTTGACTTTTTACTGATGTAATTAATAAAATGATGATGTCATGATATGTAATTGAGCTTGTAAATACTAAATTAAGGTAGATACATTCTTGTTAATGTAATTTTGGTCATATGTATCTACTTTCCTATGATGAGGTGAATTGGTTAACCTCCACTAGATATTAGAGTTTTGTTGAGCTTATCATGTAATCAACTCCAAAACTGATGGATTCAATCCCTGAGAGAAGAGAGATAATTTTTTTGGTCTATATCTATCATTTTCAGAGTCATTTGACTAGTTGGACATCAGTGGATTGCAATCTTGTAGCTTGTACTTTCACTCTTATTTTCAGAAATCAGAGGATGCAGTTGCTACTATTATATAGAATTCATGTGCAGTGATTTTATGATCATGTATCTTCTCTGTTATAGTCTTTATTGAATGATATATAGCTCCTTTTTCATATCTTGTATTTTTAGTGGCTTTCCTTCCAGTTCATAGGCATAATTCTATTGTTTAGCTCTGTTTATATGGAAATGTCATCTTGTGTTTTATGCTTCCAATTTAATGAATTCATGAATGAACATGCTTATTAAAACCCTCTACTTTTTCAGCGACCATACCTACAAAACCCTAAAGCCATCATATATCCACTACTACCTTTCTCCTTTATATATTTGCAGTTGTAAGCCCTTTGATACCTAGACCTAGCTACTTGGTTTCATCCTTGATCCAACATCAAACCATAAAACACTCAAAACCTACCTGATCCCATCATATCTAGCCTAATATCTTTCATGTCACAGTCAATCCTTGGCTATGATATCATTAAGAGATCCCTCTCAGCCTGGTAGGGCTAGCTAGTAGGTCAAAATGATTTGTGGTTACCTTTGTTGGTCTCCTTTTCAACCTTCGGAACTGGTGGAGTGCTAACAAATAGGGATGTTGGTTGCAGCGTTCCAGTTTTGAGACCACTTGTCAAAGTGGCACCGCAAAAATAATGCATCCAACATATAGGAGGCCATGTGGAATTCATATGCTAGCCCTTCCTTTGAAACCTATGATGCTGATATATTTTCCCTTAAAGCCGAAAGTAGCAAGTGGGCCCAGTTGAAACGTGTCCCATAGGTGGTGACCACGTGAATTAGGGGAACCCACGCCTCATTGAAAGTGATTGAATCCCCTCTTCCATACATTCGGCACATCATAGCAAAAATGAGCCTATAGACCCCTCTAACACCCTATGTCCTATATTCCTGATATTTCTTCCCCTTGAACTTCTTGAGGTCTTCCCACCAGATCTTTAGGGTGTCGTGAACTTCCCCATCGTGCATTGCTATCCATTGGGCGTTGAAGGATTCTTCTTTGTATGGCATTGAATAGTATACGTTGGCGTCTCCGGGGGATAGGTTCGCAAATACTACTATGGCATGGTCTCTTATCACCCAATGCTTGGAATTTGTTTTTGTAGAATCCAGTCGACGACCTCCGCACATGGGAATATTTGGGGGTGAGCTGCGACATAGTGTGTTCTAGACCTTTTCACATTCAGGTACACTTGGCAGTCTACTAGATCCTTCAGGAATTCTTGTCTTGTGAACTCTTGGCACAGGTCATACCAAGACAATTTAGCACTCTTGCCAAGGATGCAAGTTGTGTCTCTGTAGATGGGACTCATCACTAGAGGTACATTGCTTTCCAGGGGATCAATCTTTGGGCTCTTGTGCTGTCTCCGAATTGTTTGGGGTCCAATATCGCTCGAGGCCAAGGAGATTGAGACACAATCAAGCTCAGCTTCAACGTCACCTGGCATGTTCAAGAAACAATCCCACGATAAGACAGACAGCATGGAGGCAAAAATATGATAGAGAAAATCACCTGTTTAAACCAACTAATGCCACGACAGGTCCGAGATGCCAAGTGACCAATAGGGTTGGTCGCACATGGAAGTTTCAGGCAGTTGCAACCTGTAATGGTCTCATAGGTCTTAGGGTGGTGTATCTGCGACCTGGTGACCTAGTCACTAGGTTGCATGGTCACGTTTGAGTGAAAGTGCCGACTTCAGTGACTTGGCAACCTAGTGACCAGGTTGAAAAGTCACGTTAGGGATTTTCTGAATAGAGCGAGCTGACACGACCTTTGTTTAACAAAGGAAAAACAATATAAAGATGGGAAAAATCAAGGTTGAGGAGGCCACTAATGGCTTGGGGGGGAACTAACAAGGTAGCAGAGGGGAGACAGAGGGATCTAGGTTAATTTTGGCATGATAGGATGACCTGGCGAAAGAGATATAGTTTAGAGGAGAGGGTGGTTTATGGTAAGACATTGTTGATATGAGCCTAAGGGGTTAATAACTAGCTAAGGAGACGTTTAGGTAAGCTAGGAAGGCATGCAAACAAACAAAATAAATTGCAGGAGGCTTCGGTGACTTACCCAGACGAAAACGCTCTCCGATTGGGTTGTCAGACAACTTCGTAAGCTCCATCGCGCAGGTCAAATGCGACCCAAGCGACCCTTCTATATATAAATAGGTCGCACGTGCAAGCCTTAATTTCCATCACAAGGTCACACAGTCGTGAGGTCGCAAGTCGCATCTTTTGATATTTTTCATACCTCTACGACCGTGTGACCTGGAGACTTAGCGACCTAGGGGGTCGCTATGTCGCAGGGGCACAAATGTGGGATCATGAAAATGTTTTGTGACTTTTCTACCTAGCGACCATGCAACCTAGTATAGGTCACGAGGTCGGTAATTCGCAAGGGGTTGGATTTTAAGGAGAATGCGATCTTGCGACCCCGCGACCTGGATATATCGTTGGGTCACTAAGTCGCACATGATCGAGATCCATGAATATTATGACCTTGCGATCACACTTAGAAGGAAATTTAAAACATGTAGGAAAATAAGTTAAATCATCCCAAAACCAGCTTTTGACACAAGGTTACCTGCCCAGGATGGATTCTTTAGGTCTGAGGTTGATGCTCGATGACAAACCTACTATCATGCATACTGTCAAAAGCAACAGGGGCTCTAAAATTTTAGACATATGCCATATTTCAGAGGGTGGTTGTAGCATCTACAACGCCACCATGTATGTCCAATTCTTAGTACCATGTTGAAGCTCTGTTTCTAGGTACCATTTCTTAGAGATTTTCTCCAGTGTGTGAATGAATCCATGTACCCATTCTTGTTGTGGAATCTCCTTCCATGTTGTAGTACATAGTTAAATATGCCTCATAGGACTAGTTTGGCCATCATATTTCATCTCCATTTATATTTCTATATGTCCAAACCTTATCCACATAAATCTTCGACATTGCTTCCATCCTCTTACATTCTTCTTGTGTATATTCCACCATATATCGGGAGTAGCTTTCAAAGTTATATCCAAGGCTAAAAACCTTTGGTTTTCTTGAATATTTTCTTCAAAATCATTGAGGAAAGTATTCAAATATCCTATGCCATCATAAGAAGGCAAGTTACATACCTCAGTCATTATACATTGAAGTGATTTGGTCATTATTGCACAATGCCTTGTGGTCACTTCATGAAGCCTATTCTTATAATTCTCCAACTCTTCTTCTAAATCCGAGGTACAAGAACTATCATGCTTCCAACTAAATTTTCCTTTTGCAGTAGGATTAACCCAGCCCTCTTCCTTTTTTGTTATTTGATAAATGTTGTCTATATCTATTGCGGAGTATTATTATTTGACTAGTTTTTTATACCTTACTCCTTCTTATGGATCCAGAGTAACAATTACCCTAATTGTTTCCTTCAAATATAATTTGTCTCTTATTCATATTAATTATGGCCAAATTATCAAATTCCTAGTCAAGTGCCAACAATGCAAGATAAGGATTGTTGTCATAGAAAATCTCTATTATTTTGAAATCAGTAGTAGTGCACACTCCTCCAATATCCATTGTGACACCTAGTAATATTCCCATAGGCAAGATATTTTTTTGGTTTTCCAACCTTAACTGAATAGGTGACCATTGTAGCTTTGGCTTACCCATAAATTCCCATGTATGCTTCGTCAAAACGTTAGCATGGGATCCAAGATCCAGAATAACTTAATCCACCTCATATTCTCCTATCTGTGCATTGAGCCTCATTTGTCTTCCAATTCTCTTTTTTCGTCGATGCAAATTGTTAACTATGCACATCTCTCTTCACGGTGCTTCTTTTGATGCACAGGAATCGATCAACTCATGAAACCCTTCTACGACCTTTTGATCTCTTAACAACTTCATACTACTCTGCAGAAAATATCTTGAAACACTATAAGAATATCAATCTCTCCTTCACCAGGTTGTGCCAATATCACTCCCAAAGCTATACAAGAGGCATCCACATGCACATGGAAATCATTATTCCAATTAGAGAATGCTAATATAGTTTCAACTACCATATTTTCTTTCAATATGTTGAGGCTCTTTTGGCATTCTTCGTTCCACTGAAAAGTTACATCCTTCTTCAACAATTTCTCCATAGGTGAAATGATCTGCGCATGGCCCTTGATGAACTTCCTGTAAACCCAGTATGTCCCAACGTAATGCAGAGCTATATTAATATATTAGGTGGATCCAAGTTCACAATGATGGAAATCTTATTAGGGTCCACCACCAATCCTTTCTTACAAACAATATGCCCCAACAATATACCAAGGTACACAAAATATGCACTTCTTCAAGTTAAAAGAGATCTGATGTTGTCTACATGTGCCAAGCATCACCCTTAAACTTTCAACATGTTTTATTAGCAATCCAAATACTTTCCAATCATCAAATTATACCTCCAGAAACTTGTGGATGTACTCCTTAAAAGTTGCAACCACCACCCTAGAAGATATGGCAGGGAATTCTTTAATCCAAAAGGCATCACTGTGTACTAATGTGAGCCTCATTCTATAGCAAATGTGGTCTTATGTTGATATTCAAGTGCAATTCTCATCTAATGTAACCTGAGAATCCATGTGTAAATGAATAGACTACCTGACCTCCTACATTATCCAACACTTCATTTGTAAAGGGGGTAGGGAATGGATCATGTAAACATGCATCATTCAACTTTCCTAGATCAACACAGATCTTGATTTCTCCTTTAGACTTCTTTTCTTATACTACCATAATACTTACCCATTCTGATTCCTTTACATACTCAATAATTCCTGCTGTTATAATCTTATCCATCTCTACTTTCAATTTCTCCTTATACTTCAGATTCAGTCTGTAAGGTATTTGTTTCACTAGATTCGCATCACACTTCAGAGGAATCTTCATGAATTGTAGATCTCCTAATATACCATTCATCTCTGAAAAAATGGTGGGAAAGAGTTCATGATATTCATGAAGTAGCTATGTAATTTTGTTGTCTGTATCCTCCTCGTAATATCCTACTGTTGCAAACTTGGGTTCTTCCTCTGATCCAATGTTCACCTTCTTGGTCTTCAATGGTTTTGTTATGTCTGGTATCTAGATCTCAGGTCCAGTCACTTCACAGTATCCTTCTAATCCTGATATGTCGATGTTGCGAGGATCTTCTTCTTCTCCATCTGCAATAATTTTATAGCATTCCATGGTATATTCTATTTGCACATCCCAATCAGGTTGTTGCAATGTCACTGAGGTGACATTCTCTGATGCAGGGGCATTAGACACTAGCCAGCAATGTAGGAGTTTTGTCCACATGTTTTGGCTAGGAGGGTTTGAAAACAATTGAATTGTTACAGCTAGGTGTCAATACCTTAGCTGATTGTATTATTAGATTAGTTAGAGTTGTAGAAGTCGAATGGTTAGTCCATCTGTCATGTTTTAGTTTTCGAATAATTGTAATTAGGCTCTTGAGTTACCATAACGGTCCTCACAGAGGAACCGAAAGGACATATGTTGATGTATATAAATGTAATCCCTCGGATGTATAGAGGAGTAGAGAGAGAGAGAGAGATTTCTGCAATAAACTCTGTGGGTGAACAATTGTTTCTAGTTAAATGATTTCAAGCTTATTTGCCATTGAATTGTCTTGAACCTTCGTCTGTGAAGAGATTGTTTAATTGTGAAGAAATTGCAGTCTGTGTGTATATATATAATTACTGCATCGAACCATTTTATCGACTCCGCATCCCTCCATCTATTTTTTATCCTTAATTTATTCAAATAAACCCTGTTAAATCGATACTGCCCGCAGGCGAGGTATGTGCAGAGGAATTGTGGTCGTGGAACTTTGTTTAAATGGTAGAATTCCCGCTTACGCCGAGATCCCTGACCTGAGTTAATGAATCAGAAGGATAGCGCAACCCCAACTTAACCCTGGGTTAGTCACTGTACAAAAACCGCGAGTGGATTCGCAAGGTGGATTGCCCATATCGCACCGCTTTTGGGTGAATAGGCGGTATTTCCTGTTTGCGAGCGATTCCATAGGGAATGCGACATGTGGCATGGGTGGACCTATGAAACCACTGTCTAAAGAGCGCCATCATGCGTTAAAGTCTGGCGCTGGAAGCCGAGCGATATCGACGAGAGCCGTCGATCTGGGGAAGGGTCATCGGATGGTGGTCACTTGCAGGAGGTGCGCGGGTGGTAAAAGAGGTACGATGCTTGCGTTGATTGGTCCATTGACCATAGAGGTGGGGTCCAGGACTAAAGATTTATTACACAGTTAATTATTCAAATAGGGCGTTGGTTTTAATATAAAGTTTCAAAAGGCATAAAATGTTGGTCATAAGGTTGACAGCATAATATATAAGGTTTGGGAATATAATATAACATTCGAAAGTTTTGAATACATTTATTTGTCAATTAATAAATAAAAATAAAAGGAAAATAGACCACGTGGAGTGAAGAACGAGGTTTCAAAGGGAAACGAGGACAGAGCCATGTCACGGTTGACCAACTCTCCTTGGGGGTTGACTTTCAGCGTTGTTGCGTCATTTGTGGTATCTGAGCAAAGTCTTAGGTTGTTCGGATGACATGGAAATCCAAGTTGGTAGAGGTGTTGGCAGAATAAGACCTGTTGCCAACGCTGAGGTGTTGGGGATGTTGCAGATGGTCGAGGCCAGAATACATGCCATGGAGCGAAGAGAGCCCAGAGATCCTGAAGACATCAGCAAACCTGAGACGGAAGAAGCAGAAGAAACTGTTGAAATTCCTCCTAACATGAGGCTCCTTAGAACTGTTCTGGGGTCTGCAGTTAAGCCCAAAATTGAAGTGTCAAGTTATGCAGGGGGACTGAATCCAGAGGAGTTGGTGGACTAGATAAATGAATTGAACAAGTGCTTCGATTATGAAGAAATAAGTGAAGATAAGAAGGTCAAGTTTGCAGTAACAAAGCTGAAAGGACATGCTGCACTTTGGTGGGATGGAGTGCAGGTAGAGAGGAGGAGAGTCGGCAAGCAACCTATCAAAAGCTGGACCAGAATGATGGCTAAGTTAAAAGGTAAATTCTTGCCTAGTGATTACCAGCTGACATTGTATAAGCAAATGCAGAACCTGAGACAGAGGTTGCTGACAGTAAAGGAGTACACAGAGGAATTCTACAGAGTAAGCATAAGGGCTGGGAAATTCCAAGACACACCTGAGAAGACTGCCAGATATGTGAATGGTCTCAAGCTGGAGATCCAAGATGAGATTGGTCTTCTGTCTCCTAAGATAGTGGAAGAGGCCTATCAGATGGCCTTGAAAGCAGAGGAAAAAATCCTGAGGAAACAGTCTGCCAAGAAAAGAGGTACTTTCCGTGGGAAGGGAAGTCAGGGTGGTAGAGGAAAGCCTACTACACCCAGGGATGGAGCTAACAGTAGCTCACCTCAGAATGCATCTACAGAGGATGATGCAAGGGGAAGAAGGAGTTCTTACAGAGGGAAAGGAAGAGCAGGAAGAGATAGAGGCAGAGGTAGAGAATTTAGGTGTTATAGATGTCAGCAAGTGGGACACAAGCACTATGAATGTCCAGAGAATGTGGGTGCTGGTCCAAGAAATGCTGTTGTTGCCCAGGCTAAAGAAGAATCAGAGATCGAAGAAAAAATTCTTCCAGAGAGGGGAGAATCCTTGGTGGTAAATAAGGTCTTGTTGAAGCAAGCCAAAGAGGTCACTGAGCCTGCACAAAGGAAGACTTTGTTTAGGAGCATATGCAAAGTCCAAGGGAAATGCTGCCAGCTAGTCATTGATAGTGGCAACACAGAAAATCTGGTTTCCACTGAGGTAATAGAAAAATTGAAGTTGAAGACAAGGGAGCATCCAACTCCCTACAGGGTGTCCTGGCTGCACAAAGGGCACCAGCTGGTTGTAAAAGAGCAGTGTGAGATAGAGCTGCAAATGGGCAAATACAAAGATAAGGTCCTGTGTGATGTAATGCCCATGGATGTGTGTCATATACTGCTGGGTAGACCTTGGCAGTTTGACAGAGCAACAATGCATGATGGCAAGAAGAACACTTACAAGTTCTTCAAGGATGGGGTACATCATACATTGATACCCATGGAAGAAGGAGAGCCATCCAGTAGAGTGATTGATCAAAAGACCTTGTTACTGAGCGGGAAGGAATATATGCAACATATAGAAGAAGAAGAGGTAATATTTTCTTTAGTTTGCAAGCCTAAAGTAGTTCTTACTTCTACAAAGATTTCTGATTTACCAGTAGAAATCCAAGAGATGTTAGATGATTACTGTGAGATTGTTGTGGATGATTTACCTGATGAGCTGCCACCTGTGAGGAAGATCAGCCATCAGATAGATTTTATCCCTGGTTCAAATCTGCCAAATAAGGTAGTCTACAGAATGACTCCCAAGGAAAATGAGGAAATCAGGAGACAAGTATAGGATTTGGTGGACAAGGGGCTGATTAGAGAAAGCCTGAGTCCATGTGCAGTACCAGCAGTATTGAGCCCAAAGAAAGATGGAGGCTGGGGGATGTGTACTGATTCCAGAGCAATCAATAAGATCACAATCAGGTATAGATTCCCTTTGCCTAGAATTGAGGATTTAATGGACTGTTTGAGTGGTGCTAAATATATCTCAAAAATAGATTTAAAGAGTGGATACCATCATATTAGAATAAGAGAGGGTGATGAGTGGAAAACTGCCTTTAAAATGAATTAAGGACTATATGAATGGATGGTAATGCCTTTTGGGTTGTCAAATTCACCTAGCACTTTTATGAGACTCATGAATGAAGTATTGAAAGAATTCATTGGTAAATTTGTGATAGTGTATCTGGATGATATATTAGTTTTCATCAGAACTAAAGAAGAACATTTAAGGCATCTTAACCATGTCTTGAAGAAGCTGCACCAAGAGAAACTGCTGATAAATCTGAAGAAATGCTCATTCATGAAGGAAGAGTTGGTGTATTTGGGTTTTTTTTGTTTCTTCCGAAGGATTGAAAGATGGACCCAGAAAAGGTTAAGGCAATTGTGGAGTGGCCTTCACCCAGGAATGTTTTTGAGGTAAGAAGTTTCCATGGACTTGCTAGTTTTTACAGAAAGGTTATAAGAAACTTCAGTAAGATTAATGCACCCATAATTGAGACAATAAAGAAGAGCAAACAACCATTTAAGTGGACTGCTGAAGCAGAAATAAATTTTAAAGTTTTGAAGCAAAAGATAACAAAGAAGCCTGTTTTTATTCTGCCTTATTTTACTAAACCATTTCAAGTAAAATGTGATGCCAGTGGGGAAGCCATTGGAGCTGTGTTGAGTCAGGATGATAGGCCTGTGGCATATTTCAGTGAGAAGCTGAATGACACCAGAAGAAATTATTCCTCTTATGAGAAGGAATTCTATGCAATTGTTCAAGCACTGAAGAAGTGGAGACATTATTTGATGTCCAGGGAATTTGTATTATATTCTGACAATCATGCTTTGCAGTATATTGTACAACAGTCCAAGTTGAAACATAAGCATGTTAAATGGGTTGAGTATCTCCAGATTTTTAATTTTTTTTTTAAACATATAAGTGGCCAAGCCAATAAAGTAGCTGATGCTTTGAGTAGGAGGTACATGCTTGTTCAAGAAACTAATTTTGAAGTTGTAGGATTTGATTTTCTTAAAGAAAATTATAAAACAGATCCAAATTTTAAAGAAGCATTTGAGGCATGTAGTAACCCTGTTTTAACAGATAGAAGCCAGTGGCTGGATTATTTCCTGCAGGAGGACTTACTATTCAGAAGAAGCCAACTGTTTGTACCAAAATGTTCCATGAGAGAAAATTTGATCAAAGAGAAGCATAGTGGAGGACTTGCTGGACACTTTGGTACTGATAAGACTTATGAGCAGCTGAGTCACTTTTATTTCTGGCCCAAGATGAGAGCAGAAGTGGAAAATTTTGTGAAGAATTGCAAAATCTATAGATATGACAAAGGAAGGAGCCAGAATGCAAGATTGTACACTCCCTTACCTATTCCAAAAATGCCTTGGGACATGGTGAATATGGATTTTTTTCTAGGATTTCCCAAGAGGGAATGATGCAGTATTTGTTGTAGTGGACAGATTCTCCAAAATGGCACATTTTATTCCATGTTATAAAACTAGTGATGCCACCCATGTTGCTAACTTGTTCTTCAAGGAAGTTGTTAGATTGCATGGGTTGCCCAAGAGTCTTGTTTCAGACAGAGACACCAGATTTGTGGGGCACTTTTGGAGGAAACTATGGAAGAAAATTGGTACTAAAATAAGTTTCAGCTCAACTTATCATCCTCAGACTGATGGACAAACTGAGGCAGTGAATAGGAGTCTGGGAAATTTATTGAGAAGTCTTGCAGGAGAGCATCCCAAGCAGTGGGATCATATTTTTCCCCAGGAAGAATATGCATATAATGACTCACCAAACAGGAGCACAGGGCAGAGTCCATTTCATATTGTTTATGGAATGCACCCCAGAGGAATATCGGAGTTAAGAAATCTAGGAAAGGCAGAGCTGAGAAGTGCAGATGGTGAGGAATTTTCTTCAGAGATCCAGGCCATACATGAACAAGTGAAACAGAAACTACAAGGCAACAGCATCAAATATAAAAACAGAGCAGACTTGAGCATAAAGGGAGTTCATTTTGAAGTGGGAGATCAGGTTTTGGCACACTTGAGAAAGGAGAGATTCCCAAAGAAGCAGTACAACAAATTGAAGTTCAAAAATATTGGGCCATGCAAGATACTTAAGAATTTTTCTGCAAATGCTTATGAGATTGAATTACCTCCTGATGTTGGAATATCTCCCATTTTTAATGTTGCAGATTTGTACAAGTATGAGGATGATGGTGCAGAAGAAAGAGTAGCAGACAAGGAATAGATTGATTGGAGAGAGCAGCTACCTCCAGCACAGCCATTGCAACCAGAGAAGATATTGGATAAAAGGGTGTTCAGAAGGACCAGAGGACGAGAGTACTTTCAGTACTTGATAAAATGGAAGGATAAGCCAGAGGAAGGTGCCACTTGGATGACTGAAGAAATGTTGCAGAAGATAGGAAGATCAGTGGGAGAGCTCATGGACAGGAGCCCATGAAGAAGATTGCCCTCGGGAGTCTGATGCAGGGGCATTAGACACTAGCCAGCAATGTAGGAGTTTTTTCCACATGTTGTGGCTAGGAGGGTTTAAAAACAATTGAATTGTTACAACTAGGTGTCAATACCTTAGCTGATTGTATTATTAGATTAGTTAGAGTTGTAGAAGTCGAATGGTTAGTCCATCTGTCATGTTTTAGTTTTCGAATAATTGTAATTAGGCTCTTGAGTTACCATAACGGTCCTCACAGAGGAACCGAAAGGACATATGTTGATGTATATAAATGTAATCCCTCAGATGTATAGAGGAGTAGAGAGAGAGAGAGAGATTTCTGCAATAAACTCTGTGGGTGAACAATTGTTTCCAGTTAAACGATTTCAAGCTTATTTGCATTGAATTGTCTTGAACCTTCATCTGTGAAGAGATTGTTTAATTGTGAAGCAATTACAGTCTGTGTGTATATATATAATTACTGCGTCGAACCATTGTATCGACTCCGCATCCCTCCGTCTATTGTTTATCCTTAATTTATTCAAATAAACCCTGTTAAATCGATATTGCCCACAGGCGAGGTCTATGCAGAGGAATTGTGGTCGTGTAACTTTGTTTAAATGGTAGAATTCCCGCTTACGCTGAGATCCCTGACCTGAGTTAATGAATCAGAAGGATAGCGCAACCCCAACTTAACCCTGGGCTAGTCACTGTACAAAAACCGCGAGTGGATTCACAAGGTGGATTGCCCATATCGCACCGCTTTTGGGTGAATAGGCAGTATTTCCTGTTTGCGAGCAATTCCATAGGGAATGCGACACGTGGCACATGTGGACCTACAAAACCACTGTCTAAAGAGCACCATCACGCATTAAATTCCGGCGCTGGAAGCCGAGCGATATCGACGAGATCCGTCGATCTGGGGAAGGGCCATCGGACAGTGGTCGCTTGCAGGAGGTGCGCGGGCGGTAAAAGAGGTACGGTGCTTGCATTGATTGGTCCATTGACTGTAGAGGTGGGGTCCAGGACTAAAGGTTTATTACACAGTTAATTATTCAAATAGGGCGTTGGTTTTAATATAAAGTTTCAAAAGGCATAAAACGTTGGTCATAAGGTTGACGGCATAATATATAAGGTTCAGGAATATAATATAACATTCGAAAGTTTTGAATATGTTTATTTGTCATTTGATAAATAAAAATAAAAGGAAAATAGACCACGTGGAGTGAAGAACGAGGTTTCAAATGGAAACGAGGACAGAGCCACGTCACGGTTGACCAACTCTCCTTGGGGGTTGACTTTCAGCGTTGTTGCGTCATTCTCAAATATCTTCTTATTGATTGCCTGAAGAGCCAAACCTATGCTTGGGAAATAGTCCTCAAAACTGAATGTTAATATGAAATTATCCACCATACCTACCCAGTTCTCAGTACCATGTTGAAGCTTTGTTTCTAGGTGCCAATTCTTAGGGATTGTCTCCAATGTGTGAATGAATCCATGTACCCATTCTTGCTATGGAATATCCTTAAATGTTGTAGTACATAGATGGATATGATTTCTAGGACTAGTTTGGACATAATATTTCATCTCCATTTTTGTTTCTATTTTTCCAAACCTTATCCACATCAATCTTTGACATTCCTTCCATCCTCCTATATTCCTCTTGCATTCCACTATCTAGCAGGAGTAGCTTTCATAGTTATATCTAAGGCTAACAACATTTGATTTTCTTGAACATGTTCTTCATAATCATTGAGGAAATTATTCACATCTCCTCTTTCATCATAAGGAGGTGGGTTACATACCCAATCATTATACAGTGAAGTGATTTGGTCATTCTTGCACAGCACCTCTTGGTCACTTCATGAAACCTATTCTACCAATTCTCCAACTCTTCTTCTAAATTTGAGGTACATGAACTTGTTAGATAGAAAAATTCCTCTTGCGAACAAGAGTGATATCCCTAGTGTCCTAAGGATATCTAGAAACAAACCGACAAATGTAGACCATTTTATCTAGACCATTATTCTTAAGAATTATTAATTAACTATGGAGAGATTCTCCTACCTGAAGTCCAATGCTTATTCGATCTTCAATCTAGTCGCTCCAAAAGATATCGATCCAACATGTAAAATCTGTGATCAAAGACAAGCAAAAGAGATCAAAAGCACCTACAAGATACAATATTTCAAAAACAATAATCTATCTTAGTGATCAAGGAATCCAAGAATTAAATTATTCAAATAGATACATGAACAACTTAATGAGAAAATAGAATCCATTTGTACTAATTTTGAATGATAATAAGTAACCTTACAACCTTCACGCCTTGATGTTTGTACAGGTTCTTCTAAAGTCCCGAACAGTCGTTTTACTCAGTTTGACAAGACTCCAACTCTCTGAATTGGCATGAAGCTATGGTGATGAGTATGTAATCTTTCTCATGCCAATGATGCCAAATGTGGAGAGTATAATTTCTTCAGAAATTCACCTCAAAAATACCAATTTCTAATTACCCTTGAGACTAAAACATGGTCTCAATTTATAGCAGAAGGGAGGTAGCTTCAGTTCCAAAAAGGAAGGGATAAAGCCCTCTCATAATGGGATTTTAGCTCCAAAAACTAAGGGATAGCTCCATTTATGAAGGGATAGAGGTTCATGAATGGAAGGGGCTCGACCAGATAATGCTTCTAGAAGGCTCTAGTTGGGAGAATATTTGACCAACTAGGCTTCTAGAACTTACTTTTCTTTTTATTTTACCTTGTAAGGGGGTCCGCAGTTTTAATGAGCAGAATGTGTGGGATATGTTGCAGTTTTTATAGCAATAAATAGCGGTATCGTAGGCAATGACTAGGAAAAGTGAGGAATTAGGCTTTTTGAGGTTTTAATAAGCTTTTCCCAAATTCCAAGACTTTGGTTTTAGGAACTTTATAATTTTTGACCTTTAAGGGAGAAATAAATAGATATTGATGAACCCATATAGACAACTAAATTTCATGGTGAAAATTAGCAGCAATGATGCCTCTAAAGTGCGAAGTCTGAAGTAATTATGAAGAGTGAAGTACTTTATCATTCCGAGGATTGGGCTGCAGGCACACCGGTTGAAACCTATAAAAAAAAATTAAACGCAAACATATATATATATATATATATATATATATATATATATATATATATATATATATATATATATATATATATATATATATATATATATATATATATATCATCGTTGAGGTAGGCATTCCCATACTCAGATCAAAACTAACTATGTGTTCTGGTACAGAAATGATTTTAGAATTACATTAATAGTAGACATAGTATGGACGCAACCATCTGTTATGAGTAATCTACTGTATGATGAATAATAAAACTCCTCACAGCCTGGATGGTGGAAACTAGATCTAGGGTCTTGATATCTGCTTCTCGAACTAGTACGATTCTATCCATGCGATTGATTGTGTCGAAGTCGAACATGGTAGAAACCACTTGATTACTAGTCAATGATGTGAATTGTTAATAAGTGTGAGAGAAACCACCGATAATGACAATGGCTCTCAAAGTACTCAGTACAATCTATGAAATGTGAATATGTGATCTGAAGTCGAACATTTCACGAAATCATTCAATCTAAGGTCAATGATGTAACCTATCATCGAAGGCGAGAAACATTCCATTAGGTAATGAAAATCCCAAGGTACTGATAGGATTCTAGATCAACTTTCTAGATGATGAGCTATCGTCGATAGAAAGTGACCCATCGTAAGAAAGCCTATGACACGAAACCATTAGATCAAGTTTTGAAGAAATTTTATCAAGGACTGACTCAGGGATGGTCAACTTGAATGGAGACAAATGTTTGCGAATGAATGGTTTATTTGAACTGTCTCTTGAACACATAACAACACTGCAGATGGTTTGGTAACAATTGACCTAAAGCTAATACCTAGAAACCCGCTGAAGAATTTCAATGTGGTTTGATTAAATTTTAGACAAAGGCTTTTCCCAACCCAGGTATGAGTGTGACGAAAGTGTCATGTTCAAGAGTGGTATAATGCTTTTCAAAAAAAATTATGACAACTGGATTCATTTTCTCTCTTTTTCCCCCACCATTTCTGGCAAGTACCTTTATATTTTTGAGAAGCTTGAGGAGGATAACATTTGCTTGTTTGTATAAGCTCATCCTTTGGATGAATCCAACTTAGTATTAAAATCGAACCCTAAGAAGGAGTGGTTTGTTCCTGTTTGTAATTTACAGGTCCTTTACTGTTAAGTTTTAACGAGTCGAGTATAGGTGAAACTCAGTGTTTTTCAGTTTTAGGGAGTCAGAAGAAAAACTTAAGAAAACTCTGTGAGTGTACTTTTTCGTAATTTTAGTCTCTCAAGCCCGAAAAAGGATAAAATAATGCAGGAGAGAACTCTATTGACCATGAACAGTCAACGTATACCTTTTTCGTAAATAGTCCATTTCAGTCCGGAAAATGGGTAAACTTATACTGAAGGGACGACTATTCATTTCCTTTAACGAGTTTGAATAGTCAAGTACTCGGAAATATTTTCATATTTAGAGAGTGTGAAAAGGACTTAAAAGAGAACTCCTAGGTTTTGCTTTTTCGTAATTTTCAAAAGCCCGAAAAAGTGATAAAAATATACTCATCATCAAAATAATCCTTTTCACCTGACAAACCTATTTTATTCACATAAAATCGAAAAATTAAACATATATGTTTCCAATAAGTAAAAAATTTGAAAAACAACTTTTTAAAGTGGAAAACAAATAAAATGATATTTTATTTATTCAAAAAATCTTATAAAAAGTATTTCAACAAAGAAATTTTCACCTTTTGTATTAAGAGTTGAAAGTTGAGAGCTCTAGGCAAAAAATATTTTGTAAATGATAACGGGAGAACCGACTGCTCAAATTGAACACCGTTGAATCCAGGTAATCCACAACACTCTTCTCTTCATTTTTATCCGTTTGAATTCTCTTTTTTAGTTTTTAAAATCATTTTTGAGGGGAAAAAAGGTTCAAAATTTTGGCCTCGGAGGTCCGCGGGTCATCCATTGGTTACCTGCGAACACCGATAATTTTCCGCTACCACTGTTTTTTTGAAGGGTGCATGTGGGGGTCTGCACTGTCCCTATATAAAAATTGTGGAGGCGCTGTGAGTAAATGAAATTTGATAAATTCTCTCAAAAATGGCTAAAATGTTTCACTCTAATAGCTTCTAACCTTTAAATACGTCCATTTGCAGGTCATTGCATAATGTTGGAGTGGAGAGAACGTGAGCTCAAAGAGATAGAAGATATGGCCATGAATAATCCGTCCATAATGTGTGTGTTAAGAAATTGCAGATTGTACAAATTCAGGGCAATTCAGGGCATGAGGGCACAGGTAGAGCTAATGACCTGGCTGGTAAATAAATGGGACGTCCAAGAACAATGTTTTATCATTGGTGATCACAAGCTAGAAACTAAGCTTGAAGACATTTACTTCCTCACTGGTTTATCCAAAAGAGGTGAACATATATCTTTGTTTAGAGCTAGGCAAGGTGGCCTACTTGTTGCTAGCTATAAACAAGATTTTTGCAATGAAGAAGCTGATCCCAAAGACAATCGTATAGATATAAAAACTATCATACGTCTTGATTTGAAATTCATTTCATTCACTGTGACCAGATTATGTGGGAGCGCAGCTCCACATGTGGCTACCAAGTCACAAATGCAGATAGCAGTTGACTGCTACAAAGGCATTATCTTCAATTGGTGTGAAGGGGTGTTGACCAATATGAAGGGTCAACTGACCAGGGCAAAGAATGCAAAGTTAAAAAACTTTGGGTATGGTGCTATCTTGGTATGTTTTGCTTTGGAGAGGATTCCATCTCTCACCCCTCAACTGATCTCTGTTGATCATGGTGAACCTAGAGAGCCTCGCATGGTACTCTGGGTTGCACTAATGTCCGATCATGATGGCGATGGTTGTACGGTAGTTTGATTCACTCTAGCATATTTTCATTGGTTACAGAACCAAATTTTTACTATTGAAGATTTCCCGTATGCAGGCATCGATTTCCAAAATGATCTCGAGATGTCCTTACCTCCAGGGGCACAATGGGATGAATCAGGTAAATGAATTTTTTTGATGTGTTTTAACTCTAATTTTTATTTTGTTTTTTGATTGTCCAATACTGATAACAACAAATTTCAAATGCAGATGTTGGTCCACGAAGACCAGCCACTCTCCACCACTTTGAAAGGAAGCCAACAGAACCTGTTGCACAGCCACAGAACCAGGCAGTAGAGATTCTTACTGACTTAGAGCACAACCTGGAAAGGTTGACTGGAGACATCCTAGAGACAATGATGGATGATATCCCTCTTCGTCTCCAGAGGCACGTAGCTGGTGTTCCTAGCCAGTTTCAGAGATATCTGTGTAGGGTGGCACGGGCGATAGTTTATTATCATGATCATCACCACGGATAGTGGATGATTATCGCAGAATTTTGTATTTTTTTTTTTGCATCACTATCTTTCATATCATAAGGTGTTTTAAACCTATGGTCGCAGACGATGTAATATTTTTTGAAACACAAACTCTATCTATGATATGACTACCTTCGCTGGCTATCTTGTTCAACACAAATCGAATGTTGTTTTGATTTACTATTTTAATGTCGCAAATGTCTATTTATAACATTATTAGCTAATGCCTCAGCCAATGTATTTAAAATTCTTGGAATGTGTTGATATTCAATGTAATCAAATTGTCTTTCCAAGAGAAGAACCTTCAAAAATAATCTAAGTGACACTGGATTTTTAATTGCGTATACTCTGTTTAAATGCAATACAATGAGTTCTGAATCTAGCCTAACGATCAAACGCTGAATGCTAAATAAAATGGCATCAGATAATAACTCAATCACTGTGCTATATTCTGTAACATTATTCGTTGTTTAACCAAGGCTTATCCCATGCATAGAAACTAACTCAGCAGTGGGTGAATAGATAACCCAGGTTGTGGAAGAGATATTCCGTGTACTATGACAGGAACCATCAGCAAAACCAATGTACGCTTGAAGGTACGTCAACATATGCAATATCAAGAGTAATCAGGATAAGCAGGGATAGTAGTCAACGCAAACTTAAACTAGACACACTCATCTATGTTAATCTAGGTTGTCATTGATGTCAATAGTTGATGTCAGTGGCTGGGATAGCAAATATTCTTGAAGATGCCAGAGGATGATTACAATGGAAGACTACCATATCACTGCACTTGATGAAGGACTAGAAGACATACACATGATTACATGTCCTACCTCCGATAATTTGATGATGACATGAAAAATCTCCAATGATGTGAAGCTTGATGTCCTAATGATGAAGACTACATAATGATGCTCCATTTGATTGATGAAATATCTCTACACTATGTTAAGGACAGCTGACCTAATGACCCTATGTTGAAGAAGGAAAGGAAATGGAAGTATCGCAGCTGTCTACACAAATACATTCGGGAGGAAATGGAGTTCCTTGACATCTCCTCGCTTGGTACGGCATACCGGTATGATGCCAAGATTGAGCAGAAATTCAAGCAGAAGAAGCGAGACTTTGGATCTGCGAATCAAAAGCAAGGGAAAGGTGCTTCCAAACCGCAGAACAAAGGACCGAGCCAAGGCATGGCGGCTAAAGACAACTCATTGAAGCCACAAGAAAAGAACAGCACCGCAAAGCCAAAGTAGGACACGGGAAAGTGGTGTGAGTTCCATAAGAGCTCCACTCACAACACAAGTGAGTGTCGGGCCAAGCAGTCGCTAGTGGCCGAGATGAGGGCTTCTGAGTCAGATGCATGCTCTGACTCCGAATCAGAACCTGAAAAGGCGAATGAAAAAAGGAAACAGATTATTGATGCGGAGCCCAACGCCACTGTTGCCACTGCAAAGATCCAAAAGGAGGAACCGGAAGATCCAGAGGAGGAGGAACGTCTCTTCCACTCCCAAATGTGGGTAAAGGGCTCCCCAGTACAGTTCATTGTCGACAATGGGAGCCAAAAGAACCTCATTTAAGCAGACGCCGTGAAGCGGTTGGGCTTGCCGACCACAGCTCACCCACATCCATACACCATCGGGTGGCTTCACCAAGGACGAGATCTCCGCGTCAGCCGGCAGTGTCGCCTTCCTTATAGCATCAAGCCCTTCACGGATGAGGTATTATGTGATGTTGCTCCTATTGATGTTTCTGATGTATTATTAGGACAACCATACTTATGGAAGTGTCATGCTGTGTATGAGTCTCGGCCTCGTGCTGTTATTGTTACTTTGGGAAATAAGTTGTACAGGATACCAGAGGTACCACCTCCTGCCGCTATCTCTTTGGTTACTGCAAAACAATGCAGTAAGCTCATTTCCCAAACCAGGAAATTCATTTTCCTAATGATCCGCCCCCAGGGCAAGAAGAAGACTGTGGCCACGACCTCCAGACAGGGCTCCTCTACACAACAACAACAAATGGATAAGGTTGTGGAGGAGTACGGGGACATATTCACCTCACCCATAGGGGTTCCTCTGCACTGTCAGGTCAAGCACCCGATTGATCTGACCCCCGGTGCGTCGCTACCTAATGGACCGATCTATCGGCGCTCTGTTCTAGAGAATGATGAAATCAAGAGGCAGATTCAGGAGCTGTTGCAGAAAGGTCACATCGGACCAAGTTCATCGCCCTGTGGGAGCCCGATCGTGTTGGTACAGAAGAAGGATGGGACGTGGAGACTCTGTATTGACTATCGGGCGCTGAACAAGATCACTGTCCGGAATAAGTACCCAATCCCACGGATTGATGACCTTCTGGACCAACTCAAAGGTGCAAAATATTTCAGCAAGATTGACCTGAAGTCTGGGTATCACCAGGTACCAATTGAACCCTCAGATGTGTGGAAGACTGCCTTCAAAGCCAAGGAAGGCCTTTTCGAATGGCTGGTCATGCCTTTCGGGTTGACGAATGCTCCCGCCACCTTCATGAGGATGATGGATGACATCTTGCGGCCATTCACCAACTCATTTGTAGTGGTGTACTTGGATGACATTCTGATCTTCAGCCAGACTTGGGAAGAGCACCTTCACCACATTCGACAAGTCCTCCAAACACTGCGGCAACACAAGTTGTGTGCCAATTTGGAGAAGTGCACGTTTGGCATGACCCAGGTTCAATATCTGGGATACATTATTGATGAAAGGGGGGTGCATGTGGATCCGGCCAAGATCCAAGTCATTCGGGATTGGCCAGCCCCGACTACTATAACAGAGCTTCGCAGCTTTCTGGGTCTTGCTAATTTCTACCGTAGATTCGTGTTGGGATTCTCTCATATCACTTGGCCCTTGAATCAAGTCACCAAAGGAGGAGCGAGAGAAAAATTCTTTTGGTCGGAACCTCAACAGAAGGCATTCAAAGAATTGAAAAATCGCCTCTGTTCTGCCCCAGTGCTCACCTTACCAGACTTGCAGTAGCCATTTGAGATCGAGACAGATGCCTCTGACTATGCTATTGGGGCAGTTCTTACTCAACAGGGACATCCAGTGGCATATCACAGTGAGACATTGTCTGACACAGTTCGCAAGTATCCCACTTATGACAAAGAAATGTATTCCATTGTGCAAACTTGTCGACAATGGAAGCATTACATTTTGGGGAAGGAAACAATCATCCACACAGACCACCAGCCCCTGCAGTTCATACAGACACAAGGGAAGTTGCGGAATGATCGCCATCAGAAGTGGTCCACATATCTGCAACAGTTTCATTTGAACATCAAGTACAAGAAGGGTAGCACCAATAATGTTGCAGACTGCCTCAGCCGGCCACCGATCGTGGCGCTCACCACCGTGCTCAACTCTTGTGGGCACGAGACTTCTGATTGGCCGCTTCTCTATGAGAGTGACCCAGAATTCGGCCACACTTACAAGGCACTCTTGGGGGTATGCAAGTTCCAAATTTTCACCTCCAAGATGCACTTTTATGTCACCTGGGACACCTTTGTGTTCCTTCAAGCGAGCATGCCAAGATGATATGGGAAGCACACTACAGTCGAGTCGCTGGGCATTTCGGGGTCGAGAAAACAGTAGCAATCCTGCAGAAGTATTTCTATTGGCTGAACCTTCGAAAGGATGTCGAGAAGCACATCAGATCCTGCACTGCTTGTGCCATTGCCAAACCGACCATCAAGAAGCAAGGCCTATATACTCCTCTACCTACCCCTAGTCGACCTTAGGAATCCATCTCCATGGATTACATGTCGAGCCTACCTTCTACTAAGCAGGGAAATGACTGTGTTTTTGTGGTCGTCGACAGATTCTCGAAGATGGCCATTATGGCGGCCTGCAAGAAGAATATCACAGCAGAAGCCACTGCTAAACTCTTCTTTGAACGAGTGTGGGTGCACTTTGGGATCCCACAGTCTGTCATATCAGATCGGGATAGCAGGTTCCTCAGCACATTTTGGTCCAGCCTCTGGTCGATGTTGGATACCAAGCTCACCAAGTCCACAGCTTTCCATCCCCAAACAGATGGCCAGACAGAGGTCGTCAACCGAATGATTGTACACATTCTGCGCATGTACAATTCAAAGCATCCACGCACATGGGACGAGAGCCTCCCTTATGTACAACATAGTTATAATCGGGCTCTCCACAGTTCAATCGGCCATAGACCCTTTCGGGTGGGCTTGGGATTCCAGCCACTATGTCCCATTGACGTAGCCATGCCATTTGCAGCTGCTCAGGCCAATTCAGCTCATGTCCAGTCTGAAGTTGACAAAGCCAGTAGCTTCATCGAGCGCATTCAACACATCCGCCAACAGGTTCATGATATATTGGACAGAGCCAATGCCAAGTACAAGCAACGCCATGATCAACACCGGGTGCCACACAACTTCCAGGTGGGTGACAAAGTATGGCTACATTTGCAGAAGGAGCGCCTCACTGGACCCCACCGCAAGCTTCGCCCGCTCTGATACGGGCCGTACACCATCACCAAGGCTATAGGGAACAATGCATTCGAGCTCAGTATTCCACCATTCCTTGGTCTGCACCCAGTCTTCAATGTGGATCGCCTTCGTCCTTACTTCCCACCTCTACTGGACACCTCGGACATTGCGGAACAACTCACACCAACTGAGTTAAATCCAGACTGCATGGAACAGGCCACCACAGATTGCATCATGGACATGCAAATCAAGAACACTCGCCAGCAGAAGATCCAACTATATCGGGTTGTGAAAGCTGGCCAACTCCTGCACCAAGGAAAGTGGTTCACCAGGGACCAAGTTCAGCAGAAATTTCCTCATCTCATGGAGGAACTTAACGCAATGGGGACCATTGCTTCCTAAGGGGGGAGGAATGATCCAGGTGGATAATTGTGGTCACCCGCCTATTCCACTTGGAGCTCCACCATTGTCTATTTCAGTTTTTCAGTTTCGGCACAGTTTACTATTTTTAGCAGTTTTTCGGGTCCTAAACTTCCGGAGCCGTTTTAAGGCCCTAAACGACGTTTTTTGGGAAAACGGAGAGCAACATGGGTCCATGGACCGATGTTGCTCGTTCCAAATTTGTATTCCTCAGATATATCTTTCTAACGAGGTATGGTACGCGTCAAACGGAGATCGTATGCCAAAGTTACGCCCCTGGGAAGTTGAAACACCAATTTACCCAAACGGGGCCCATAGTTTTGGCGCTTCATCTCCTAGGGTTAGGGTTTTGGCTGTTTAGGATTTCCCATTGTTTCTAAATGATAAATAGGCCCTCGAGCTTCATTGTAACTCAGTTCAGAGGCCTGTAGCCGCCACATCTCTTCTCAGAGATAGCTACCAGCGCCCTAGCTAGTTTTATTTCCATTCTGTCTGTAAGCAAATTTCAGTTCTTTGATATTAATGAAATGAAGTGTTATTTCCGCTGCATCTCTGTATTTATGTTTATATGTTTATTCTGTTGCGTTCCTGCATAAATCCGGATCACTAATGTAACTGTGAGGGAAAATAAAGCGGATAAAAAATGTATGCTTAGGGATGTCCCTTTTGTGACGGTGTAGACAAGGAGATAATATGGTGGTAAGACAACCTAGTTTTGGCCTGTATCACTGATTGATATCTCACAAATTTAAGATGAGAGTCCTAGATAGAGTATATCTAGTAATCTCTGTGAAATGAGGGTCATTGAAATAAAAAAATGTTACCGTACACTTTATCCCTAATTTATGAATTGTCATAATTTCCGAGAGACAAAAGATAAGGCTAGATGAAGGCAAAATAAGTTCAGTCAGGTCAACAACAACTTTCATATTGCAAGCTGATGGATGAACACAAGTAACATTAAAACAAGTTTTTTCTTTAAAAATTGCAATTTCGAGAGGAATACAAAGAAAATTCATTGGTCATTTCACAAAGTTTTAACTATATGCAATAAACATCTATGATATTTTTTGTAGATGCTTTCATTTTGAATAAAAAGAATGAATGCAAGGAGCATAAAGACCATAGGCACTGTAATATGCGTAATAACAAGTTGGGTTTAAATGTAGAAAATTTCAAATTAATTAATTAAAACAATAAACCGTATTCAAACTAATTAATAAAAAAATTCTTCAGATATATTTATGGTCCTTGTATTTCAAATAAAACAATAAACTTCACTTAAACTAATTAATGTAACGTATACACAACTAAACCCTACTCAAAATAATTATTGTAACATATACACAACTAAACCCTACTCTAACTAATTAATAAACATCCTTGTATTTCAATAAAAAAGTAAACCCGACTCAAACTAATTAATGTAACAAATACACAGCTAAACCCTACTATATACACTCTATATATTTGTATTTCAATCTGATAGTATTACTGAAACAACAATGATACTAAACGTAAACGAAACCAAAGCAGGCACTTAGTTGCCCATAAACCAGATGTGAATCTTTTGTTCATAACAAAACACAAAAATCAAATCTAGACTACTTCCAGGGATTACTAATTGGTCCTAATTGCCTTTGCGCGCCCTCCTCATGTATTCTTAATTGCTGACAGATCGTTTTCAAACGCTTCAATCAACTTTTGAAAATAACATGCAGTTGATTTTGTTAGCTCTTCATGTTTCATGCAAACGTCCTCCAAATCATTTACAGCCTTTTTCTCAATCTCAATATCTGCGTTAACGTTAAGGACGCTGTCAAAATTATGTCGTAGTTCACGTTCAGCACATTGCCAGATGGAGTTAAATAATAGCCATACGCATATGTCCATTTTAGAATGCGCCTGCATTCTGCAATCTGTAACCATGCATCTTCCACACATTTGAACCCTGTCAAGTGACATCTACTTATTCTCGTCAGCCTAAGGTCATACAGTCTTTTAACTTGTACCTTTCGCACACGCTTCAAATTAGACAAGGCCTTTTTCTTAGACTTTTCATTTTCCTTCCATCTTACTAGATAAAAATATAATCTATCTGAAATGTTTTCACAGAATTTTTTGTAACATGGCCATTGTGGGTGGCCGAATTGAATTGATTTCCATCGTCTTTTCCTGATGTTGTAGCTTCAGGACTATATTTGTTGCAATGATGGCCAGAATGATTATTATACCAATAGTCAAGGCATAGCCAACATAATTTAAACTCGCACGAACGCCTATATTTCATATTCATACACCCTTGGTTTTTCTTGATTGGTCGTTTACACTTTGGACACGGCTTCGAATGACTACAGATCCAGTACTTGCTGAGTGAATCCGTATCATTAATTTGATCAACCCACTTTTTGACTGTTTCGCAGTCTATTGGACGATGAGACTCTTCTAAACAGTTCCAGCAAAATTTATAGGAGCAATTTCACACAACCTCCTGACTTGCATTAGAAATAAAATCAACCTCCACATAGTATTTACAGTAATTAAGAAATGAAGAAGAGATAACAGGAGTTAAGTGCACTCTAAGATGGCCATCACAACTCCTCAGCCTTGTGGAGGATGACAAAGAGGTTAAGGTTCTTATACATGAAATATTCTTAGATGTGTTACTTACTTGCAATATATTTTTGTGACCTGTAACATTGTCGCGGTCTATTCGGCGTTTGTCATTATGTGATACTAAATTTTTTTGTGCATTGTTAGATGAAGAATCCTTGTATAATTATTTTTGAGTATTATCCAAGTTAATAAAAGGTAATATGTAATAGTGTTGAGATTGTAATATTGTATTTAAAATTAGATTTGAAAAACAGATATTAAATTAAATTTAAAAATATAAAAACAATATATGTTTTATTATGGGGAGATGTTAGATAAGATATTGAAATGAAGTTTTAATAAAAAAAATTAATTTTGGTTTAGTTAAAAAATTAATAAAAAGTAAAAAGTAATAAAAGTAAAGAGGATCTTCAAGAAAATGATATTGGAATGTTTTAGGTTGATGCATTTCAAACCATTTAGGGGTTCATTATTAAGACTTGATGATGAACCACACTAACTAGTTTCTCTACTTGAATAATTTCAATTTGTTTTCTTTGAAGATTTTCTTTACAAATACTATGGTCACAGAAGCTTGCAATTAGAGTAATAAAAATAATAATAAACCGCCTAAATTAAATTCAATTTGTTATATTGCAATTTTGTTTTTAAAGATTATAAATAACTATGTATAAAAATATATCCATAATATGTATATTTATAACCATGGTATTTCAAAACTTCAAGTTTAATTTGATCAATAACCACCTTATAAAAAGTTATATTTGTAGTTTTTTATAAAACATGTTGAATAAATGAGAGTTTTCATAGAATTAAAAATAATAATATTTTTTATATAAATTTATGTTAAATTTGTGTAATATAAATAATATTAGAAAGAACCAACATAGATCCATCTTAATTTTGAATCTATCAAGTGTCAAGAAAGATCAAAAGTGTGTGTCTTGAGAGATTTAATCCATCTTGGTACCTAGCATATCTAGAGATAAAATAGATTTGTGTTGGTGAATATTGATTCTCAAATTAGTAGAAAGTTAATGAAACTTCTTAATTAATAACTAGCTAGTGTTAGTGAATGTTTCCAATAATGACTTATTTAGAAGATAAAATAAAATATGAAAGTTAAAATTATATTGAATAAGATGTCTCATTATTTGTGGATTATCTCATTTATATAGATGAATTGTTTTGAATGGTTTGAGTCAAGTATACATTATTACAACATTTACAAAATGCATACTCCATATGTAATAGATACACTTAATTTACAACTTGAAAGAGAATTTATTTTTAAAATTATAAATTTATCATGATAACAAGAAGTATCTTTTCAAAAGAAACATATTCAACAAATTTTAATTAATACTATGCATATATATTAAAAAAAAAATTCTTAAAAATAAGAATAGTTTCAGATAAATTTATGTTAAATTTATATGTAATATAAATAATATTAGGAACAACCAATATAGATCCATCTCAACTTCTAATTTATCTTGTTTAAATAAGGATCAAATATCAAGAAGTGCACACTTTTTCATCAAATTTTCCCCTAAAAAGAAGTATATGCCTTGAGAGATTTGATCCCTCTTCATGCCTAGTATATCTAGAGTTAAAATAAATATATGATGGTGAGTATTGATTTTCAAGTTAGTAGAAATTGAATGAGACTTCTTAATTAATAATTAGCAAGTGTCATTAAATATTCCCAATAATGACTTATTTAGAAGGTAAATTAAATCATGAAAGTTCAAATATTGAGTAAGATATACTCAAAAGTTTACAACTTCTAATAGATATACTCAACTTACAACTTCAAAGAGAGATATTTTTTAAAATTATAGATTTATGGATAGGAATGATGGGCTCCATGGAAGCTCTACTTTAGAGGGTCTTGGCAGATTAAATTGATGAAACTAAGTTCAAAATTATACTTATATGTGACTATATTTGTTCACTATTTTGATGCATTCTACTTATCTACATTTTAGCTATATGCATTCTCCTTATCATGTGATGCATTCTACTTATCATTCAACTTGAAATATACATTACTTGAAAACTTAGTATGAAGAAACTATAAATATTATAAAGGGTATCAAAAGTTGAGTTCTAAAACTTTCATTGCTCTTATTCATGAATGGAATATAAAGCTTTTAATAATCAAATCATGCATCATGCAAAATGTACCATGTTCTATAATGATTAGTATGTTTTGTATGAACAACTTTATATTAATAGTTGAGTATCAATCCACATCCATAGTAGCTCTTTTATAAAATATGATGATATATTGATGAAATTAAAATGTATATCATGTTTTATAATGCTATTTTAAGTTAAGATTATTTTAGACATCTATACCATGTGTTGGACAAGGTACCCCTATGTCTAAATTTTGGTAAAGAATTCTCATTTTGAGGAGCGAAGCCCAATGCGGGAAATGTCTAAGAGTCATAAAGGCTTTGGGGTTGTGGGGGTAGATGTCTAAGAGCCAATTATTCCACGTGATGCAACAAATTGATTTGTCATTTCACAAAGTATTAACTATATGCAAAAAAACATCTTTGGGCTTTTTTTGCAAATGCTTTCATTTTGAATGAAAAGAATGAATGCAAGGAGCATAAAGACCATTAACATTGTAACGTGCATAATAACAAGTTGGATTTAAATGAAACGATATAAAAGAAATTTTCAAATACATTTAACCTCTTTGTATTTCAAATAAAACAGTAAACCCTACTTAAATTAAGTAAACCCTACTTAAATTAATTAATGTACGACATATACACAATTAAACTTTACTCAAACTAATTAATGTAGCATATACACAACTAAACCCTACTCTAACCAATTAATAAAAAAATAATCAAATACATTTAACCTCTTTATATTTCAAATAAAACAATAATCCATAATCAAGCTAATCAATGTAACATATACCCAACTAAACCCTACTCTAATACATTTGTATTTCAATGTGATAATATTACTGAAACAACAATGATACTAAACGTAAACGAAATCAAAGTAGGCACTTAGTTGCCCATAAACCAAAAGTCAACTTTTTTTGTTCATAATAAAACACAAAAAGTAAAAATAGACTACATCAAGTGATTACTAATTGGTCCTAATTGCCTTCGCGCTCCCTACTCATGTATTCTTAATTTCTGACAGATCGTTTTCAAACGCCTCAATCAACTTTTCAAAATAGTATGCAGTTGATTTTGTTAACTCTTTAAGTTTTATACAGACGTCCTCCAAATCCTTTAAAGCCTTTTTCTCAATCTCAGTATCTGCGTTAGCGTTAAGGACAGTGTATACAATATGTCGCAGTTCACGTTCAGCGCATTGATGAAGTCGTTCTAAACTATTTTCAGCTTCACCTTGCAGGAATTCGAAAAATTCGTGTTTTCGTTTAGCAAGATCGCCAGACGGAGTTAAATAATAGCCATACGCATATGTCCATTTCAGAATGCGCCTGCATTCTGCAATCTGTAACCATGCATCTTCCACACATTTGAACCCTGTCAAGTGACAACTACTTATTGTTGTCAGCCTAAGGTCATACAGACTTTTAACTTGTACCTCTCGAGCACGCTTCAAATCAGACAAGGCCTTTTGCTCAGACTCTTCATTTTCCTTCCATCTTACGAGATAAAAATATAATCTATCTGAAGATGTTTTCGCAGACTTTTTCGTAACATGGCCCTTGTGGGTGGCCGAATTGAATTGATTTCCATCGTCTTTTCCTGATGTTGCAGCTTCAGGACTATATTTGTTGCAATGATGGCCAGAACGATTATTATACCAATCATCAAGGCATAACCAACAGAAATTAAAGTCACACGGAGGCCTACATGTCATATGCATACACCCTTGGTCTTTCTCAATTGGTCGTTTACACTTTGGACACGGCTTCGAATGACTACGTATCCAGTACTTGGTGAATAAATCTCTATCATTAATTTCATCAACCCACTTTTTGACTGTTCCGCAGTCTATTGGACGATGAGACTCTTCTAAACAGTTCCAGCAAAATTTATAGGAGCAGTTGCACACAACCTCCTGACTTGCATTAGAAATAAAATCAACCTCCACACAGTACTGACAGTCTCGTGCTGGACACCATTTAACCCTAATGTTTTCTTCAACATATGACCTCACAAGATATGTTCTATATTTGCTCTCATCTTCCTCAGATAACCCTAGAGAAAAAACCATATCTTCACTCACAATAGCACGGCATTGTGGATCTCGAAATGGACATCGTAAGTTGAGACATCCTGCACCATCATCATTTATAGATGTATGAATAAAATTTCGCCAACAATCTTGGCAAAATAAATGATTGCAGTACTTGAGTGCCTTCATTTCTCTGATGTTGTGATCATCTAAACATATCAGACAAGTACTTTTCTCCTTCCTTTCTGCTTCTTTGGGCCCACGGCTTTCGTCTGGCTGCAACAATAAACCCAAAGTATTCCTCACTTTCTGCTCATCCGCAAACCATTGGTCGTTGGCATTGTTAGGATGCCAATCGAAGTGACGCAAAAGAATGGCTGCCTCGCTTTCAGTCACAGAAAGCACACCGGAAACGGTTGCTATAGCGTTGCGCTGACGCTCAGAAACATCATCCAAACTTAAAACGGTGTAATTGGAATCACCTGCTACTATGCCCACCGTGCTATAACTTTTTGATTCTTCAACAACCACTTCGAGTTCGTTTTCATTGCTTTCGTTTTCATAGCTGTCACTGTCATACATGTCGTCATCATCATAAAACGCCATTTTAATGGAGATTGGGTAAATTGAACCGAGAGGAACTCAAATATGTGAAGAATCTCTGCGAGCTTCACGCTTTTCTACTATATCAATGCTGGCTTAAGGGACATTTATAGTCAAGTATCTTGGTGTATATACGAAAAAAACAAGAGCCGACTTTGTGATTTACTTGAAAATAAAATAAAATTAATGAGCCGACTTTGACAAAAGTTTTAACCCAACCAGCTGGGAACCTTTGCTGCCGTCGTGCCAAATAAAACCACATCCGCAACCTATGGAGGAGCTGGTATACCCATTTGGTAAACCCTTCTAAAAAAGACTCATCTTAAGAGGTTGATATGACAGTTCACTTCAGGTTTGTTGTTTGTTCTTTTTATTATTATTAAACAATTTTGGGAAATGCCGACATTGTGATTTACTTAAAATAAAATAAAGTTAATGAGCCGATTTTGACGATCTTCTGTCTTAAATTGTAATTTATCAGATGACATGATACTAATTCGGTGTGCTAACTTGATATTTTAATTGTTTTTAATAATTAAAAGTTTCTATAATTTGGATACTTCAAAAAAAAATATTAGAGTGTTTGTTATAGTCCAAAAGTTTTAACCCAACAAGCTGGAAACCTTGGGTGCCATCGTGCCAAATAAAACCACATCCGCAACCTATGGAGGACCTGGTATACCCATTTGGTAAACCCTTCTAAAAAAAGACTCATCTTAAGAGGTTGATATGACAGTTCACTTCAGGTTTGTTGTTTGTTCTTTTTATTATTATTAAACAATTTTGGGAAATGCTCATCTTAAGAGTTGTTTTTTCTTTTTAAATTATTAAATAATTTTGAGGAAATGCTTCATTTTAAAGGTTGATAGGAGGGTTCATTTTATGGTTGGTATGTTTTGTTTGTTTGTTTTTTTTTTTTTTAAGTTTTTTTTGTGGATTATATCATTATGATGTTTAATATATTATTTCTTGCTAGGTTTTTGAATTGATCACTTAATATCAAGAAGTGTATTAATATAGTCGTCAATGACTATCTATTTACTAGATTTTATTTTTTAATTATTAAATAGTTTTGGATTTTTAGAGAATCTCGTAAAAGAAAACTAAAGTTTACCTTTTATAAAAATTTTACATTTTTATTTTTTTTATAACTTGACAATTTTAAATGCATTTTATTTTTTAATTAAATTAACCAAGATGGTTGATGATGATAACATAAATATATTTGTCACTTTTTCTACTAAAAAATTGTTGCTAAAACATTCACTGGCGCCTAAATATAAATATGTATATGTAAGATTTAATTCAAAATTCTAAGCCATACTATTTTATATGCACAATAAATTATAATTTTGGCTTTGGTTTAAATAATATGTACAATTATATTGGTTCAAGGCCATGTATAATTTCGAATCCATGTATGGCAAGAGAAAATGTGGAGTTGTGACCTTTATGTCACTTATATTTTCGCTTCCATCTTGGTTGGCTTTGTTTTAAAGAATATGTAGAATTATATTGGTTCAAATCCATGTATGAATAGGGAAAATGTGGAGTTGTGATCTTTATGTTACTTATATTTTTGCTTCCATCTTGGTTTAGAGAATAAACCTTTCTCATATATTGGTGTAGGTCATACTAGATTTATACATATAAATGTTTCATCTAATGATTTTGAAGATAGAGAATTTATTTTTTGGAGACGGATGGAAAATAGATTTCCTCAATCCCATTGGCATGTCTATGAAAACATTAACATAGTGGATGCTCAAGAAGATATCCAAGATTATGACTAGTCAAAATGCTTCATGTAAATAAAAAAACCTAGAATTCAATCAAGGCTAGTTGGCTTAAGGCTAGTTGACTTAGGTTAAATATGATCCTAACAAATTTACAAGAATATAATTGATTGGGTTATAGTTTAAATGGTCCAAGTTTTTGAAAAGGAAGAAAAAACACAATTATGATATTAACTAAGTCATTCTTTACTAACAAATTTATAATTTCTTTCTCTTTGCAATGGAGCTAGGCATGTTCAAAACTTTGGGAGGGCTTACTCTTAGATCATCAACTCTTAGTTTATTTTATATCTTAGGGAGTTAACAAAAATTAAATTCCTAAGGTCCACTTTCTCCCACATGTTTCGCATCCTAAAAAAAAGTTCCTAAATTACATCATACTACAAAATCTATTTTCTAAAACTGAGAGGAAAAGGTTTCATAATTATTTTGTGTGAATATGCCAATACCCTCTCTACTACTTTCCTAAGGGTTGATGAGTAGTACATTAAGTGAAATTCCACAAAGATATTAACAGTGATCTTGAACATGTCAATAAAGTGCTTCATATATCCCTTTCAATAGATATTTCAAGCTAACCCTTCCAATAAACAACAACTTACGCCACTTAATAAAACTTTTCATGCTTGAGGTGTTAAATTAACAACATGAATCCATTGGCTTGAAACTTAGGGATTATCCCAATGAAGAAGTTTTTTTAATCTTGTATCTTCAAGGAAACCTCTAAAAACACTATCTCAAAAAATAGTAATGGGAGTCTCATTGGTAAAGGGAAGATAACTGAGGAGTTTGTCTCCTATTATACAGTGATGTTCAAATCTCAAGCCTCTGTCTCACATAACACTACAAGGTCATTATGCAAATTTCTATCAACATGGCCGAACATCACCTTTATGACACTTAAACAACGATGAGATAATAATTGCTATGATAGAGAATATATGAGATAACTAATGGAAATTCAATGTTTATTTGTGTAGCCTTATTACCACTACATAAATACACAATTTTCATGATTTTAATAGGTGTTCATACAACTCAACACTAAATTGGTTTATGCAAATACTATGTTACTAGTTAATTAGCTTGTTTACAACACTAAAATTGGGTTAGTATATATTTTTTGAGTAAGGAAATTAGAAATGTTAACCACCTAAGTGATCATTTTCTCACCTATAAATGATCTTAGGAAAATAATTATTCAATCACACATATTATGGGTTGGGAAGATGTATTTAGTTCAATCGTTGCTTAATTCTCATTTACAACATCAAGATTTACATATCTAGGCACTCTTATAATCTCCATAAATGTAACTTTTAATTAATTCTTCATAACAACATAAGATTGGTGATGCTCAACAACTTTGGAAGTGTCAATTTTATTTATAATTGTAATTTCTCTTGAATATTCCAATAACCATATCTGTAAAATTATTCTAATTTAATAATATGAAAATTATATCTCTTAATTCCCACTCTTATTAAATTTATTAGGTCGTCAACAAACCCTAATATAGATTTAAATATATCCATTAAATATTATTTCTTATAAAATAGGTTTAAAGTGCTATCATTTAAGTTACACCACATTTATGAAAAAAAATAAAAAATTTATTTATTCTTTTTCCCGTGCAAATTAAATTATTAAATATATGGTTTAGTATTAAATATTGAAAAAACACCTTTCTCTCATTTTTTTTTTCACTCAAATTTAATGACGATTGAGATTAAATTCAGTTATAAATAATTTAAAATTTCAATAATTACAGAAACAATTTCTGTTTTTTGGAGATTTTTACTATAATAAATATATATCAAAAAAATATTAAAAATTTCCTTTCGAAAAATAACATAATGCAATATTTTTTCATAAGATAAATTATTCTAAATTTAATACATCCTTTTCCAAAATAATTAGTATCTCATTCATTTCATTAAGATCTTGAGTGGTCCTAATGGTTAAGAGCATGTGTTTCCTCCTAAAAGGTCACAGGTTCAAAACCAGAGGGGGTAGAATATGTATGCCTTCATAGACTTAGGAGGTCAAATTGCTGCACAAAGGTGGGTTCCTTGTCCCACAAACAAGGGGGTATCATACACCAATTTGGTGTCTGGCTTGGCTATGACCATAAAATTGGATTATTATTATTATTATTATTATTATTAATAAATAAATGATTAACCATTTAAAATGGCTTTTACATTTTAAGCATATATCCTTGCTCACATTATGGCCACAAATAGTAAGTGATAGTCTTTACTATAATACATTACAACAATAACAATCACTGACTTCCACAAATATATATCCTAAGAAGGTGGATTTATGACTGGGACATGACACAACTACAACTCATACAAATAGGAAACAACAACTTCTAGATTGACACCTTGGCATTCACAATCATAACTTGTATGTATCACATGTATTTACCATTTGAAACACATGACATACAAGGAAGCATAACTTCCAAAACCCTCATGTAATTCTTATATGTAACAAATATTGAAAACACACATTACAACAATAAATGAATCTTTGTCATATTTGTTCGATATGGTCATCATTGGCACTCACATTCACTCTTAAATCTAGCAATTTCCGCTCTTTTCTTCACCACACTTTCAAGCTTCCCATTTGATCCATTGAAGACATGATCACTTCTTACCATCATTGTTGTACTTTGTAGAATTGATACTTCTGGATCTACCAAAGGCAAAACTCTATATTGTACCATCCTATGGAACTGCCACAATCTCATGAATCCATGATCATCTGTAGTATTCATTACTAATGTCTTGAGCAAAAAATTCTACAACCTAACCCCGTATAAAATAACTTGTATTGATGCTCCAGGAGCAAGATGGGTCACACCAAGTTGACGTTATTAAGAAATACATGTAACTAATGCTCTGAGAGCATGACATGTAACATTATTTTTTCAATAATTAGCCTATTGTTGAGTAAAATAATTTGTATTAGCTTACTAACATAAATTATCAATCCGGGATCCATAGGATTTGTGAGACATATGTGCAAAATATATGCTATGGATCAGTTTATGAAAACTAAAAACTAACCTAATCACACCATTCCTACACTAACTTGAAAATCTATTCTACATTCAAGAATTAAAATTTAATCTACTTGCATAATTGAATTCTAATCTAGGATTGCTATATTGAAACCAAAGACAAGTAAAAATCATGATGTTGTATATTTTAATGCCCAAATCTAACCCAATGGGAAAATGATAGAATCACGTTCTTGAGATGACTTTGCGATCACAAATTTACACAATCAACTGGAAATTCTATTGCAAAGAATTTAAATGACAAAGACGAGTAAAAAGCATATTGTTGTATATCTGAATGCCGAAATATGACCCAATTAGAAAATGATAGAACCACTTTCTTGAGACGAGTTAATGAGCACAAATTTACACACTCACCTGGAAATTCTATTGCTAAGAATTTAAATGACAAAGACAAGTAAAAAGAATGTTTTTGCATATCTGAATACCCAAATCTAACCCAATTGGAAAATGATAGAACTACTTTCTTGAGATGACTTATCGAGCACAAATTTACACAGTCAACTCAAATTAAAAACTAATCACTATAAAATTACATGATGGTGAAACTTAATGTCTTTTTAAGGAAAATTATGAGGCCCAACATACCCCGTAACTAAAGTTATTGCATGTCCTCATGCAACCTATTACATTGATTCTTTTGATATTTTCATTGTCTTTCTTTTGAATGAGCTTTGCTTGTATTAATTCTTCTTTAACTTTGCATTATCATAGCATTTGATAACTTCATTGGTTTTTTTTTTTCCAAAATTTTCTTTGAAATACATTGGATTGCAACATTCAACTTTTATGGTTGGTTCTTGAGTGACAACCAAATTTTTTTTTTTTTTTTTTATGGTTGGCTCTTGTGTGACAACCAAAATTGATGGGTATTGGTTCTTTTGTAACAATACCTTGTTTATTCTTTGTTGCATCCAAATATCTTGAAAACATTGAGAATTTAGCCATCTAATAAGCTCATCAATTTGATGATTTGAAAAACATATAATATTTTTTAATATTAACGCAATAGTAGTTGTATGTTAGTAATATGAAAGTGATGTGGCATAATATGTAAATATATGGAGTGATATCCCTTCCCCCAAACTGATGGTTTTTGCAATTTTATGAAGTGAGAAAAGGAATATTGTGGAGTGTTTTTCCAAAAATTATAACTTTAGAATTTTAAGGAATTGCATGATAAAAGTTAGAAAAGAATATGCCTTTACTTACCTATGAAATGGATAATTTGTGCATATGTAGCTGCTGCAAAAATCCGATCTGATGCTTCTCCATTGGTCGTGAAAATGATGGATGAGATTGTGAAAGTGAGTCTTTATTGATGCTACTGAATTTAATGAATCATCTACATCTCCTAAATCTCCTAAAAATGCTTAATAATGATGGATCTGATAGTATTCATGTCGTTATCACACATTGACACAATTATTATATATGTGAATGAATTTTCTGATGTCAAAGATAGTAAGAAATTGATGAATTAGTGGTCATTAATGTATGCCACTAATACACACGAGACCTCTCACCATTGATGAAAATGAGAGTCAATATGCCTAAGCACATCTTTCTAGGTATGAATAAATTTGTTGATTTCGAGCCACCTAGAAGATCTATAAAACAAGGGACATTAATGTATTCCCATTGTTTTTTAGCAAGAGAACTTGCCACTAAGGCATGCTAGCCTCAGGGTACCTTTTGAAAATATTTTTAAAACTCAAAAAGGACTATAGATATACAATTTGCTTTGAAGCAAGGTTTATTTGGGAAAGGAAAGTGAACATGAAAATGAAAAAGATAATGGAGTTAATCAACGTGTAAGTGACCTGATTTCTTTTATTCATGAGTTAGGGGTGAATGGAAGTGAATGAATCCGAATGGATATTGAACGTGACTGAAGAATGGATGTGAATGGAAGAAGGGAAATGAGGTGAATGTTTTATTACGAAGCATGGATGTGATGGAGATAATTGCATATGAAATACTTGCAAGTGCTAGATCTGATTTGCATTAGCATGTGCTCATGTATTGATATTTCATCTTTATTGTTGTTCTAATCATCCTCTTGTGAAATAAATTGGTCTCTAAGAGAGACACTGTTCACTTATGGTCATCTGTCCTTCCTCCTAGAACCTGTAGAAAAACTAGTAATTCTTCTGCAATGGAATGTAAGATTATCAAAATAAATAGGTGATCAATCTCTCTGGTTATGACATTTACACAAAAAAATGAGAATTGGTACTAATAAAACAAGTTCACGAAGGAAAACCAAAATAATTTATACCTATGTCGAAACTAGTGCCTCAACTTACCTGTTGTGTTTTTTCAGAAATTTATTCATTCTTTACTATTTGAAACTATGATTATAACTTTATTATTGTGTGGATATCGTCGATATCTTTCCAATGCTTCTTGAATCATCAAAATCCGATATCGTATGAGAAAGCTAGGCTAATTTTAAATTTGAATAAAACAATGGCGTTTCTTAGCTACAAAATTGATGTTTAAATGTAGAATGTGCACAATTTCTGTAGCTAAAATAAAATTTATTAAATCAAGAACTCGTTTTCTTTTACACTCAAACATTAATTGCATGCACCTGCACCCCTGAAAAATCTCTGGTGAAGCCTAGAAGTTTAGTATGTTGAGTAATGCACTTAATTGAGTGATAGATATGATGGAAAAATAGTAGAAATGCATGGAAGCCCACTATTTTGAGAAAAATCCATAGCATATGCAAGTTATATAACGAAAAGAAATTGCATGAAAGCATTCATATTTGATTGTGAAAAATATTCTAACCATCAACACCACCCAACACAAGAAAAGGAGAGGTAACATACATCAATAATTCCAAATGGTAATGCTGTAGTATCATTGTAAGCAATGGCCACTATATTAAGAAAGAAATGAAGAGGGGCTGATAAAAGAGGAAGTTAGTTAGCAACAAATGGCTTTGTTCTCAGATTTTTATTGCTTGCAAGTCGACAACTATTTCTAATCGTAAAAACTATCTACCAAAGTCATTAATTACCTACTTCACTCATAAATAAGAGAATTGAAGAGTTCTTGATTTTTTTCTTTCTTCCTCACGTTGTCATGCTCTAATGAACACCTGTGGCTTCAACAAGAGACAATGAGATCTAATAAGTTTCAGCATGCCACACTCAAATAGTTCACTGTGTAAAATAAAATCATTTTTCCTCACACAATATGATAATTAAGGCTCCTAAGAGCCATGAATACATATCAAACTGTTACAAATCTAAGAAAATTGTTTCTAGTTTACTTAATTCACCCCATTCCAAAAAAAATCCACGTCTTAGTTTTTCTTGATTCTCCCTCAGTTGATCAGAAAATGTGTTTCAAAAATAGGTGTGTTTTATGGAAAACGAAATTTATTTACCGTGGGAAATAAAATCAATTACTTTTGGATCGAATGTTAGATCTAGGAATTTCGAATGGCCTTCCTTGTCTTCCTCTGTTCAATAAAAAATATTCCTACCAGTGAAGCCTGCAATGACATCTTAGTAGAGGAAAATACCCATCCAATAATTATGGGTTTCAATTCACTCATATTACAATGCTCCAACTTTGTGTACTTCTGGTAAATCATTTAGTATGCACTGCTTCGAAAATTTCCTCGACTTACACCTAAGAAATCTGTTTTTTCAACACTAGAGATGGAACTGAAACTGCTTCGAGTGGGACACATGATGTTTATTCCTATTCCACGTTATCCTCATTAACAACTTATGATTTATGGCATAAATATTTTCGATTACTTGCTGGGATGCTGCAATAATTTGTGTCATAAATCAAGCGATATGGAGATATAGATCTATGATATCTGCCATGGAGGTATTTGATTCAAATTCAAATTAGTATTCTGTGACCCAAATCCACAAATGTTCGCCAAATTACCATTGATACAAATTGTAATTCAACCAATTTATTTAAGCGCAAAAATCAAAGGGATTTAGATTAAGTGTGTTCCTTGCAGGTTTTTGCTAAATACCAAAGCCCTATCATGGATTTCATTTGTAAAATGAAAGTGTATGACTCCAAGTTCAAGTTCTTGTAATTCGCCCAGTAACCATTCTATATTACTAACATTGGCGTTTGCCATAAGCGAAAACCCTTATATTTGTTCCTATAATGGAATTTCCATGGATATGTTTCAATTCATTTTTTAAGTGCATTTTCAAATTCTTTGCAAGCCGAAATGATCAATTTCGATCACTTCTTCTTTGTATTCAAAAAATTTAAAAATATATTAGATATATATTTCATTTAAACAAAACAATTTATAATTTTTTTTTCTTTTTTTTTTATAGAATGATTTTGTTTGGTTTTTTTTTTTTTAACTAAAAAAAAAGAAATTCAAAGTTGATTTTATTCATTCCTATTTTATTTTGAAAAAAAAAATTATTTTATTTTGTCAAATCCTAAAAACTAATTTTATCTTTTCAAAATCTAAAAACTAAAAAAAATGATTTATAAGCAAACAAAATGAAATTAATTGAAAAATATGAAAATGAAATTTCATAAAAAATGAAATTGTTAGATAAAATGAAAAATTAATCTAATAATGAAAAATTGAAATTGCGAAAATGAAATTGCGATGGAATTGAAACTAAACTAACAAATGAAATGAAATTCTAAACTAACATTTATCCCTATGTATGCCTCCCCAACAACGACGCCAAAATGTTGAGTAAAATCATTTGTATTATATTACTAACATAAATTATCAATTTGGGATCCGTAGGACTTGTGAGACATATGTGCACAAATTATGTTAGGGATCATTTTATGAAAACTAAAAACTAACCTAATCACACCATTCCTACATTAACTTGAAAATCTATTCTACATTCAGGAATTAAAATTTAATCTACTTGCATAATTGATTTCTAATCTAGGATTGTTGTATTGAAATCAAAGACAAGTGATGTAGGAGCGTTAGGCTCAGAATCTCTTTGTATTTAAATAGACTTAGGGGTCTTGTATTTCTATGAAAATGGAATGATTTGAGTCATTTTAATGAGAATTAATGAAATATTATGAGGAATTTTGTAAATGTTCTCGAATGTTGGAGAACATGAGAGAATTAGGCTAGTTGAGAATTCATAGGGATTGAGAGATTTAGGAATTAATTACAAATCCTGAATTAGAATTGGTTCATGATTTTAGGATGAGAGAGTATCCTTAGGGATTAAGTAGAGATTTTAGGATTAAAGAGGATTCATAGGAAATTTTTGAGAAAATAGAGGATTTGGAACCAGAATTGGTTTTAGAAATATTTGCATAAATTGTAAGCCTCAAAGGCATAAAAATATATAGACTCAAGGATTATAGGAGTGATTCAGCTTTTAGACAGATAGGGTCTGTAAGCCTACGGGAAAATTAAAGGAAAGGCCATTTATCATAAAATTAGGCCTGAAAGAAGAAGAAACCTATGTAAATATTTGTTATATATAAAGAGATTGTTTTCTGAGTTATTAATTATGTGAAGAGAAATGAATTCATAATTTCATGTTATGAATCAGAGTTTGACATAGTACATGTATGTATAGATTTTAATTGGAAAAATCAAATCAGAGGACAACAAGAAGAGAGTATCTAGTGTTGACAATTCTACATATGAACTGACCATAAGCTCATGAGAGAGTCATGTGGAAGAATATACAACACAGTGAAGTGAGATCCAGGTGTTGAAGTCACATTGGAGGTTTTATTGTATTTATAAACGATGGATAAGAACCATAGAAGTGTAGGCTTTAACCTCAAACATAAATTATCTACACACGAATCTTATAACAGAAAATAAACAATAGCAAGAGCATAAAACATAAAACAAACAAACACAGAGATTTTCCCCTGGATCCCAAATCGGGAGGACCAGCTTGATTTTTCATTATATTCCTTTTAGTGTTAAAACACATATATATACATGCCGAAGCATACATGAACCCTAATCCATTAACCCTGGATTAGAACATAATCGTAGTTTCCTTGACCGAATCTACAAAAATACCAAGGGCCGAAAACCATCGTACCCCAAAATCATGTGCAAAACCATGCACAAAATCATGGACATGAACTACCCACCAGAAAGAATATAACACATACCCAAAATTCTCCCACTTGTTGATTTCTTTCTACAGGGGCCCATAGGAGAGCTTAGTCATTGGCCCAATTCTTCAACACCCATTGTTTCTCTACACCAAGAGAACTTTTGAGTGCTCACAGACTTCGTCAATGCATCTGCAACATTCTTCAAAGTGTCCACCTTTACCAGCAACACCCTTTTAGCCTCAACCATATCTCTAACAAAGTGATATTGAACATCAATGTGCTTTGTCTTTGAATGATAAGCAGGGTTCTTAGCCAAGAAAATTGCACTTTGGCTATCATAGTCTATCCTTATAGCTTGTTGTACCAACCCCATACTTGAACACAATCTCTGGAACCAAACTGCTTCCTTGCTTGCATGAGTGGCTGATATGTATTATGCTTCTGTAGTTGAAAGAGCCACTACAGACTGTCTTTTACTCATCCAACTGACTGCGCTTCCAAATAGGATAAATGCATACCCACTTGTACATCTTCTTTGGTCGAGATCTCCAGCCTAGTCTACATCAACAAAACCATGAATGTCCAACATTCTTTCCAATCTTGGTCTCCCCTGGTAGCACAAGCCATAATCACTAGTGCCATGTAAATATCTGAAAACCCACTTCACTGCCGTCCAATGCTCCTTCCCTAGGTTTGAAATAAACCTGCTCTATACTCCCACTACATGTGCAATGTCTGGTCTAGTACAAACCATTGCATACATCAGGCTACCCACTGCACTTGCATATGGAACACGGAACATATTCTCCTCTTCTTCTTGTGTCTTGGGACACTGTTCGGCAGACAACTTTACACCTATAGGAATAGGAACATTCACCGGTTTACTATCCTGCATATTGAACCTCTGCAATATAGTCTCGACATACTTCCTCTGGTTTAACCAGAGCTTCCTCTTTGCTCAATCTCTCTTAATTTCCATGCCCAAAATATAGTTTGCAGCACCAAGATTCTTCATGTCGGATTTGGAGAATAGTTGGGTCTTCAAATCTTGGATAATTTCTTTGTCATTTCCAATCAACAACATATCATCCACATACAAGACCAAATAAATAACATTGTCATCAATTAATTTAAAATAAATACAGTGATCCTCCTTGCTTCTGGTGAAGCCAAGTCCTTGTATATAGGTATCAAATTTCTGATACCACATCCTTGGTGACTTTTTTAACCCATACACATATTTCTTCAACCTGAATACCAGTTCTTTCTTACCCTTCACCATAAATCCTTCAGGTTGCTTCATGTAGATCTCCTCTTCTAGATCCCCGTGAAGAAATGATGTCTTCACATCCATCTGTTCTATCTCGAAATCAAATGCAGCAGAAACAAATAAAAGTAATCTAATAGAAGTAACTTTGGCAATAGGAGAAAATATCTAACCAAAATCAATTCCCGGCACCTGGAAATAACCTTTTGCTACCAACCAAGCTTTGTATTTCTCCACCTTGCCTTCTACATTAATCTTCTTTTTAAACACCCATTTTCTCCCGATGGGCTTCCTTCCAGCCGGCAACTCCACCAGATCCCATGCCTCATTTTTGTGCAAGGATGCCATTTCATCAACCATGGCCTCCTTCTAGAGTTTTCCATCCTCTGAATCTACTGCCTCCCTGACAATTCTGGGATCATCATCAGTTATAGTTAAGGCAAATCCTGAATAGAAAGGAGATGGACTATACCTTTCTGGTGGCCTTCATTCCCGAACTGATCTTCTCATAGCTGGAGTTTGTGGCTCTTCCTCTTCTGAATCTTCTTCTGTTGTAGAGTCAGATTCATCCTCCTTTAGCTCAAACTCTATCTTCTTAGGTTCCTTTGGTAGAACTTCATTTGTAGCAACATCTTTCACCTCTCTAAACACCACATCTCGGTTGTACACAACCTTCCTTGTTTTTGGGTTCCAAAGCTTGTAACCCTTTATACCATCCTTATACCCAATAAAGATGGACCTTTCATATTTATTATCCAACTTGGTCCTTTTCTCCTTTGGAACATGTACATATGCATCACATCCAAATACCCGTAGATGTGAAAGAGAGGGTTTCTTACCAGTACATACCTCATGTGGAGTCTTATCCTCCAACGCTGATGAAGGTGATATGTTAACTAAGTAACATGTAGTCTCCACTGCCTCTGCCCAAAATTCTTGTCCTAACCGGTACCACTGAGCATGCTTCTTACCTTTTCCATCAGCATTATGTTCATTCTTTCCGCAACTCCATTTTGCTGAGGTGTGTATGGAGTAGTCTTATGTCATGCTATACCACACTTCTTACAAAACTCTTCAAATTCCTTCTTGCAGAACTCCCCACCATTATTTGTACTCAACGCCTTTATCTTCTTCTCTATCTGGTTTTCCACCAGAGCCTTAAATTCTTTAAATTTGTCAAAGACTTCAGATTTCTTCCTCAAGAAATATATCCATGTATTTCTTGAGAAGTCATCTATGAATGAAACATAGTACACAGACTTTCCCAGTGATGGAACTGACATAGGTCAAAACACATCACTGTGCACAAGTTCTAATATCTTGTTCGCCCTCTTAGCACCAGAAGGAAAACTCACTCGATTATTCTTCCCATATACAAAATTTTCACAGAAATTGAAATCCAGAGAGCAATTAGAAATACCTTCTACCATACCATTTCTATGCAGTATCCAAAGGCCCTTCTCTCCAATATGTCCAAGCCTTTGATGCCATAGCATGGTCTTTTCTCTAGAGACATCTAGGCTTTCTGCTCCACTTTTAGGAACAATAGAACTATTACACCGATCAATAATAGTGCTACCTTGTAGCTTGTACAGAGTTCCATTCCGAACTCCCCACATTAATACCAGTGCTCCTCGAACGATCTTGCAGGCACCTTTCTCGAAAAATATTTTTACACCTGCATCATCCATCTTGCTTATAGAAATTAGATTTCTAGCCAATGCAGGAATATGCAGAACACCACGAAGTGTTCCAATCCTTCCACCTTGCAGCTTCAGCTTGACCTTTCCACGTCCAATGATTCTGGCCTTCCTATCATCCCCTAGGAATACATCGCTGCCATCATATTTCTCATACTCGCATAACCACTCCCTATGGGGAGTGAAGTGAAAGGATACACCTGATTCAATCAACCATGAATCATGATCTACATGTGTACTTGGAGAAGAAGCCAAATACACATCCCCACCTTCATTCGAGGTGGTTTTTGCCTCTGCAGAAGGAGAATCATCAGATCCCTTTCCTTTCTCAGGAGCTTTAGATCTGCAGTCCTTTTTATAGTGCCCTTCCTTTCCACATTTCCAGCATACCTTTACAAAATTTCGAGGATATTTAGATCTCCCTCTAGATTTGGATCTCCCACTCGAAACCTTATTCTTGTTTCTGTTCTAGGACCTTCCTCGTACAGATAAGGCATCTCCATTCTGACCCTCCATATTTCTTCGTCTCATTTCCTCCGACAGCAAGGCTGAGACAATGTCTCAAAATTCAAGGTAGTTGTATTGCTACCTATTGTAATAACCAGACTATCCCATGAGTCTGGCAGAGAACAAAACAAACTGATGCACTTATCTTCATCTAAGATTTTAATATCAACATATGATAGCTGACTTACCACAGTATTGAAGGCATTCAGATGCTCTGTCACCGAGTCTCCATCCTTCATCCTTAGGTTATAAGGATTTTTCCGCAGGAACAACTTATTCACAAGAGACTTAGATTGGTACAAAGTCCCAATTTTTTCTCACAAATTCTTCGCCGTATCTTCCCCAGATACATTCAACAATACTGAATCTGAGACACACAACCGTATTGTGCTCTTAGCCTTCCGATGTAGTTTCTTCCAATCTTCATCTGACATTGTCGTTGGTTTAGTACCTGGATCTACCACAATCCATTGATCTTTATCCACCAGCAGATCCTCCATCTTGAGCTTCCACAACTCAAAACTCTTACCATTAAATTTCTCGATCTCTATCTTTCTGCCACTCGCCATCTTCTTTCACCACAAGAATTGATCCTGCAGATCTCCCACTGAACAGGGTCTACCTCAGGCCCAAGCAAAAAACCCTCAGCAACAAAGGCGTCCCCTTGAAGCCAAAATAGCTCTAATACCACTTGTAGGTTTTAACCCTGAACAGAAAATAATCTACACACGAATCTTATAACAAAAAATAAACAATAGCGAGAGCATAAAACATAAAACAGATAAACAAAGAGATTTTCCCCTGGATCCCAAATCGGGACGACCAGCTTGATTTTTCATTATATTCCTTTTAATGTTACAACACATATATATACATGTCGAAGCATACATTAACCCTAATCCATTAACCCTAGATTAGAACATAACCATAGTTTCCTTGACCAGATCTACAAAAATACCAGGGGCCGAAAACCATTGTACCCCAAAACCATGTGCAAAACCATGCACAAAATCATGGATGCGGACGACCCACCGGAAATTAAGGACCAAAAATTTTCGTCGGGGCGCTGCCCCCGGCCCCGACAGGGGGGGCTACCGCCCCCCCTATGACCCCCCAGTTGCACCTAGCTTAAAGGAGGGGCTATCGCCCCCCCGCACGTGCTTAATCGTGGAAAGAGTATAACACATACCCAACAAGAAGATGAATATTATGAGATTAAGCCCTGCATTGTCTAAATGCTAGAGTGGGTTTGAATATTGGTAAGTAGTTTACGCAATTTGGAAATGTACTTATCGATTTTCATAACTGGTAGAATTTCCTAAATTCTGGAATTATGTATTTATGGAACCCTCCATAAATATTTGCATCGCTAAAAAAAAATTAAGATGTATGGTATGGCCATTGTGAAATTATTTCAAGTTGGAACCATAGTCCTATTTAGAAACCTGAGTCAAATGAAAGTGGACACGATGGCATAGAGGTATGAAGAAGATGGTTTTATAAAACCACATGCGGTTTTCGCGTAGGTTGAGAATGGTAAGCGGTAATTGCTAGAGGAAATGCGATAGCGTTTAGAATCTGACGCGTGGCAATTAAAAACCACTAATTTTGCATAAGTTCAAAAGTTTTAACCATCGTGCTAGTTGGAGTGTGATATCGAGCAATGTTCGTTGGATCTGGAGCAGTGAAATGGACGACGAAGATTAGATTGTAGAAATGGATGGGTAAGTTGTAAATGCTGTGGGACCTGAATATAATATTATGTTGGTGTTTTGGGTTTGTATCCAAAATCAAATGCGTAGAAAACTTGGTGTTATTGTTTGGTGTTAGAGATTCTAAACAAAGATGAGGAAAATCATATGCTGAAAAGTGGAAAGGTGAATGGATTGGGCTAAACATTAATATATGCTGAGACCTTTGGGTTTTAAATTAAATCCAACTTCATATATATCAAATTTCCATAAGGTGAGTTTATTTTCTGAGTGAAAAAGAGAAAGAAATAGTCCGATAAATGACTATATCAACAAATGGTTGAAATGTGATTTTGGGGAAATATTTTGTTGTTGTAGATTATATGCAGTTGGTTTGTAATGTGTGGGTGCTTTATTATGGCTTATTTAAAAATTGATATAAAAGCTTCTGCATATGAATTTATTATTGTTGGGTTTTATAACCATGGGTTAAAAAGTGAGGAAATCTTCTTTTGAAGATTAAATAAGAAGCTTTCGCGCTAGATTATTGGATTATATGCATGTGGGTATGCATTTTTAAATTTTATATGCATATTGTGGGTAAACGCAGCCAAGGATGCATCATTTTGGTATTAGAGCTGGAAATCTCTTTTAAAAATTAAAGATTTTTTTTAAAATGTATGTGTGATGGGAGAAATAAGAGGAGATCGGATTCTAAATCTGATAAGAAGGAGATACACAAAATTGAAGTGAATAGGCATTTGCAGAAATAAATGAAGACAGTCCAATCAAATTACTAGTGAATTAAGAGAACAAGGTCATGCAGAGATCTTGAAGGTGAGATAATTTTAATCTGGTTTAAAAATTGTGATTGAAGGTTTCTAGTTATAGACAAGATGAAGACAAAGTTTTTGGTGATGATGGCAGTGAACCTAAATATTCCAGCTAAAGGTTGGATAGGGAGAACAACTAAAGTGTTCTCAAGAGAAGGTGAGTTGAGGATATAAGCCTAGAGAGAGTAGAAGAGAGTGCTCAAGAGGTTCCATAGATAGAGAACCAGTTCTTTCCAAAAGACCAAGTCCAGAGAGGGGATTGGTGAGGTAAGTGGCAGCAGGGAGAACTTGTTTTTGCAGAGGCTTAATGCAACTCATAGTGAGTGAGGAGCTCATGAAGAAGATGATCATGGAGGATCAGAGAAGATGTTCTAAATAATGCCATAGAGATAATATGAATGATGAGGATAGAGAAAGAGATATTGCAGTGATGAAAGTACAGTTGGAGGTGTTAGCACCCAATCTGAACCTCAGGCTAAAAAAGGAAAATCAGGGTAACAACTAAACCATGCTTAGCCTTGTAGCTAGCCCTACAAGGACAGGAGAGGGCTCTCTCCGTAGAGTAGATATTCGATAAAGCAATAATGAAACTGATTTTAGGCTAGGTATATAAATGGGGAAAAGAGTTTTGATGGATAATTGAGATTTCAGGGATGTATGGAACAAAAGGATAGTATGAACTGAGGAATTAAATCAGGGTACAGGATATTTCATGGGGCAAGATAGGCAGGAGATTTATCAATCAAGTTTGAAATAAGGTGGAGCAGAAATATTGTTGAGAAGCTGAAAAGGGTATACTAAATGAATCCTTTTAAAACAGAAGAAAATAAAAGAGTATGAATGATTCCCCAAGGCAGAGCATATAAAATGGATTCTACCTTTCTAACTTGAAAAAATTCAACTGGAAATGTTTATGAATGAATGTTGCAACATAACAAAGTACATATGAAACATAAAGAAAAGACATATGCTAAAACTCATACCACATGAATCCCACAAATCAGAGCTGCATCACTTTATTAATTCCCTGTCAAACTGTACAACGGAGCACAGTGCTCACTACCACACTATTCCCCTACTTCTGAGTTTTTAGACCTCAGACTTTCAGCCTCCTCTTACAAATGATTGGAATTTACAATAAATAGACATAATTTGTGGGAATATAGATCGATGGGAAGAGGAGGAATCATAACTGAAGATGGAAGACCAAGAGCTCATAATATATTCGTAAAGGAAGAGCTGCGTTACATTATTCCTCCTGAAATTTTCGGATATCCAATGCGGAGGCGAAACCTGTAGCGTGGATCCTTTAGAATCATTGCTGAAGATGCGACTGTTAAATTTCTGTTTCTTTGGCCTTTGACGTTCCGCTTTCCATTATTTATTTATTCTCTGACTTTTTTAATAAAATACTACAGAAATAGAACGTAATAACAAATATGCTTTGTGAAGGGAAACCATATTTTCAATGGGACAGAGGAGGGAAAGGAGGCGAGAATTGCATTATAATTGCAATCGGAATGGGGGAGCGGAGAGATATGACATAACAAACAGCAATCGCAATCGCAATCGGAGCGGAGGGCACGACGGAGTGACATATTATAGATATGCGATGCGATGGGAGGAAGGCCTTTGTAATAAACAAATATAACCAAAGTATTGAATTAACAAAGGGCTAGGCCCTTTATTTATGAACGAGCGGAAGTACTGATGGTGGGACCCAAGGACCAATCGCAATTGCAAATCGTAAGAGGAGAGTAATCGCAATCGGGAAGAAGGGATGTGCGATTAAGTGATTAGACGTGGGCCGTCCGATCGGCAGGGAAGATCGACGGTTGTGGGTTAATCGGGGGTATGTCAATCGGAGGATCGGGAAGGGACTTGCGATTGAGAGATTCGGAAGGAGGGGATGCGATTGATTGTGGACCGTCCGATCAGCGGGAAAGATCGATGGTTGCGACATCAATCGGGGGCTTCAATCGGAGGCGGGATTTAAATGGTGCGATTGGGATGTTCCGATTGGCGGAGGACTGTCGAATTGGATGGTGGAATCGACGGCTAAGGGATAATCGGGAGCGATTAATCGGAGGGGCGGATCAGGAGGCGGGAAGCGATGGATCGCAATCGGAGGATCGGGGGAGGGACTTGCGATTGCGATGATCGGAGTTGTGTGCGATCAATCACATCGCAAGTTTTTACGATGGGCTGATCGGAGCTCTTCAAATAGAACATGCGACTGCGATTTGTGATTGGGGTTTATATAACATAAAGTTTGGACTTTGCTATAAGGCTTAAAGACATGAAGGGGCAGTGGTTGCGGTGGGATATTATAATGTGAACTTTTTATTATAAAGTCCTAAGGCATGGAGGGGAAGTGGTTTAGCATAATCGCATTTGTATTTATAATGTGATTTTATAGTCGAAAAAGGGGAAAAGGGAATTTTTTAAAGGAATATTAAACTTTAATAACAAAAAGTTTCAAAGGGAAAATGGGGAAATAGGGGGTATATGAGGGTATAAGGGCTTTTACTTCACTTAAGCATAAAATTCAATTCAGAAGTCAGTTTTGAGAGTGTAGTATACCGTTGGAAAGCTCTTTCCGGGCTTTTTCTGATGGATCTGCTTTGAAGATGATCTAGTGCTGAAAATGCTGTGGAAAAATTCTTTGAAGGCAGGGACCTCACTTTGCGGAGATAACAGCTTCTGAATTGTGACCGAAAGGCAAAGTATCATGCTTTCACCTCAAAACATGGTTTTGAGGTGAATCTTACATCAAGCTGAATAAATGTCTTCTTTGATTGCCTTGGTGCTGTGACTTTGAATTTATTGACTTCCTTGACCTTGCTAACGTTATTGACATTTGACCCATTAACTTGACCATGGTGAGACCTTAGAAACTAATGAGACCCATCCTGTGACCTACTGGTATAGTTTTGAGAATGAAAGAGACTAATGTCTGAAGACCATAAGGAGGAAAAAAAACAAGTATCATCATGAGGGAAAACTGATAAAAATTACTACCATCAATGAATCCATGACCTAGCGGAATGGTGAAATTTTATTCGGTATGAGACACCTAATATGCAAATGCAAAAGGGTAGTTTTGATCACTGATGGCAGTATGACTAGACTGACACTAACATTGGCTCCAATGGGGGTGGCAGCTCCTTGGAGATGCCAAGAACACCGTAGACCAAGTAGCCTTATCCATTGGGCATGGAGTCAAAAATACTGAAAGACTGACACAATGCAGACTGACACTGACTCAAGACTAAGACTGAAAAACTGAAATAAAACCAGACCCTACACAAGTCATCCAAGTCTTATAGCCTTCACCTCGGGCCCCAAACTTCAATGATTGTGTATTCTACACTCTGATAAACATAACATGGTATATACAATGGTGATGACATAGATTTTGATCCTTTGTTTTCAAAAATGGTAGTGCTTCAAAAGCCTACCATTCACTGCTCCTCCAAGGAAATCTTTACCATCCATTTCTGAAAGCAAGAAGGAATTTTGTCCTCTTATGTTGATATCTTGTATGGTCCTTTCCACAGATTGTCGAACTTACCATGCTTCCCTTTGTCTTCATTTCTGGCATCCCATTTCAACACTATATCATCCAGCTGAAACTTATCTGCTTTTGTCTTCCTGTCATAAATATTTTTAATTTTCTCCTGCAACTGAATAGAATTCTGTGACACTTCCTCTCTTGTTTGCTGAAGGTGGATCATTTGATTGATCCTTCGATGATTTTCATTGTCCTCGCTGCCAATTTCTTGCAATAATTTCATAACTGGGACTGTAAGGGATGTAGGAAAGACAACGTCAGTACCATAAACCAGCTCAAATGGTGACATACCTATTTATGTTTTACTGCTAACTCTGTCTGCCCATAGTGCGTTGATGAGCTTTCGGTGCCAATTTCTTTTGTTTGCCTCCAGCATTTTCTTAATTATATTCACCAATGATTTGTTAGATGACTCAGCTAGGCCATTTCCTTATGGATAATAGGCTGTTGAATGGCCTAGCGCGATGTTGTATTTGTCACAAAAGTCGATCATTTTCTTGGACCTGAACGCTGCTGCATTGTCTGTTACGATTTTGCAGGGGCAGCCAAAACGAGATAGAATATTTGATTCCAGGAATTGAATGATTACCGTGTCTGTTGATTGCCTGGCTGGGATGGCCTCGATCCATTTAGTAAAGTAATCTGTCCCTGTCAATATCCATCGGTGCTGTGCTGAGGACGCGGGATGAATCTCTCCTATAAAATCGAGCCCCCACTGCTAAAAGGGTGCGTTCACCGAAACTGGTCTCAAAGGGAGTGGAAGCAATTTCTTCTTCCCTTGGAAGATTTGGCATTCATGACATTTTGTTACGGCCTTATATAAATCAGAGAATAATGTGGGCCAATAATATCCTTCTCTTAATATCTTTTTGGCTGTAGTCTTCCAAAACAAGTGACCGCCACAGTCGCCTTTATGAAACTCTTGCATTACCTTCTGCGCTTCTTCTTCAACCAAACAATTGAGCAGAACACCTCCTAGATCTTTCCAATACAGAGCTTTGTCTAAAATGCAGTATTTTGCAGCTTTTAGTTTCAGGGATCTACCTTTGCTCTTGGACACGCCCGTAGGAGGTGACAAATGCTAAAGGACATAGACAATGTCTGAATACCACAGGGACTGCAGAAAAATATCAGAAATTGGAACCAGCAAACCTTCATCTTCATATTCTGCCACTGCTGTTATGAGGTTTATATAAAGCACACAGATTTGATTGGGCCATCAATTTCGCCAAGCCTTGGCCTTTGATCAATTTCGTGGGCTTGATCTCCAGATCGTACTCCAACATGGCCGCTATCCATTTACCTCTCCGACCTTCTGGATCAGTTTGCATCAACACATCCTTCACTTCTGCGTTGGGGACATATGCTATAGTATGTGAGTACAAAATATAGACCCTTAAATCCTTCAATGCTTTGATAAGGGCCAATGCCTGTTTTTCAATGATAGTATACCTCAAAGCAGCGTCTCTAATAGTTCTACTGAAAAAGGAAATTGGCTTTTCAATCTCGTCTCTCTTTTGCATTAAAACAACAGCCAAAGTATGCTCAGATGCAAACGAAAATATGATAAAGTCTTGAGTGTAGTTGAGACTGATCAAAACTGGGGCATTGGACAAAGCAAACTTTACCGGATTGAATGATTTGATGGCCTCCTCGCTCCTTTTAACAGTGCTATCTTTCTTCAACATATTAGTCATTTCCCTCAAATGTTCAGCCAGATTGGGTATAAATCGACGTAAGAAGTTCATCTTACCATTGAATGCTTGGATCTCCTTCTTGTTCCGTGGCAGATTTATGAGCTGGATTTCCTCCACTCTGGCTGGATCGATGCGAATACCATCTTTGGAGATGATATGCCCCAGCAGCTTGCCTTCATCCATGGCAAAAAGACACTTCTTGGGATTGAGAGAAATCCCAAACTTTCTGCATCGCTGAAAAACAACTCTCAAATGGTGCAAATGCTCATCATCTGATCTTGAAAACACTGTTAGATCATCCAAATAAACAACCAGAAAGACATCTTTTTCATTGGCAAAAGTGATTTCCATTGCACACTGGAAAGTAGCTCCTGCATTCTTCAGTCCGAAAGGCATTTTGGCGTACTGGAAGGTTCCCCAGGGTGTTGTGAAGGCAGTTTTATCTTGGTCTTTCTCATGCACCAAGATCTGGTTGTAGCCTGAGTAGCCATCAAGTAGTGACATCTTGGATGCTCCAACTACTCTATGTAGAATATGGTCGATTTTCAGAAGTGGATAATTATCCTTTAAGGAAGCCTTATTCAGGTTCCGAAAATCTATGCACAACCTTATTTCTCTAGTCTTCTTTCGTACTGGGACCAAATTTGAAATCCAGTTAGAAAATCTAATGGGGACTATGATACCAGCTTTGTACAATCTGTTTACCTCTTTCTCGATGGATGGCAGCAGCTTTGGGTTGATTCTTCTCAGTTTCTGTCTAAATGGCTTTTGATCCGGCTTGATAGGGATAGTATGCTGAATTATGTTCTTATTATATACCTTCAAATCTGAATAATCCCATGCAAAAAAATCAGAAAATTCAGAAAGCAACTTCACATACTTCTCCTTCGCTTCAGGGGACAATGTCTTTGACAATTTCACAAACTTGGGCTGATCAGGTGTTCCAAGATTCACATCTTCGATTCCTTTTTCTGTGGACACCAAGTTTGGCTTCTTTGCAACATCGTCCTGATCAAACAGCTCCTCTAGAGGTATAAGACCTCTAGGAATTATATTATCTTTCAGCTGCAATATGTCCATTTGATTTGTTTCCAATTCTTGATCATCAACCACATACTCACCTTCTATGGGAGTGTCCTTGAATTTTCCATCACCCTGTAAAAATGCATTGATCTCATTATCGTCCCAAAATAATTGCCAATACCTTAAATTATCCAGAACAGCGGGCCTATGTTTGACATGAATCTCGAATTTGTTGCTGGAGTTCATCGGAATCTTCAGGTTACTTGCAGTAGTGGCAAGAGAATCAGCAATAAGATTCTGCATCCTGGGTACCGCTGTCAAAGTGTATTCTGGGAATGTCTTCAAAATGTCCAGAACTGCATTTTTGTATGCCCTTAGTCTTGGATGTTTAGCTTGGTATTCTCCTTTCACCTGCTTGATTATGAACTCAGAGTCGCCATACACAGAAATCCTTTTTGCCTTCAACTTTTTCAAGATTTTGAGGCATGCAATCAGAGCTTCATACTCTGCTTCATTGTTAGAGCATTCAAAGGCCAACTTATAAGCACATACTCTGACATTAGTAGGGACCTTTTCAGGTTGAAACATAGGACTCCTTACCCATATTCCAATGCCGGCTCCATCCTTACCAACAGCTCCATCGAAATCCATACTCCACAGGCCTTCTTCTTCCTCTTGTAGATGCTGAAATTTAGTTTCTTCCTTCTTTTCACCTTGGTTGATTTTTGGCTTTTCATTATCCCTTTGCTGCTAGCAGTCAGGAGGCTCAGAAATACTTGCTGCTTTGTCCTTCTCCTGCTTGAGGACATCTCTGAAATTTTCTGAGATCTCAGGTATCTCCTCCACTTGTACTAACTGAACATCCTCATCATTTAGACCACCATCTGAATATAGGACAAACGATTCTAAATCTGTGTGGACTGCATTGATGGGATGATTCACGGGCTTATCTTTACTGGTGATCATATATTTCATTTTCTTCTCCCTATATAACTTCCTCAACTGGCCAAATACAGGGATTGTGGCATAGGAGAAATCAAGCTGTATGGTTCCTTTAAGTTTTGCACCCCAAGAACTAGATAGAAGCATTCCAAACTGTGGTGGGACATCGGCAAAAACTACATCCATCAAGACATTTTTAGCTGGGATTTGATCTAAAGACACTACTAAATCTTTGATGAGACCAATACAATGGACCCTACTTGAGTCAAAAGAATACAAATCATGGTACTTTCTAGTAACATCAAGGCCTAACTTTTCCATGACATCTTTGGGCATCAAATTATGCGAGGCCCCAGAGTCCAACATGGTGTTATGCAAGACAAACTCATGCAACCTAAGACTCAGGTAAAAGGGAGGAATTTCGTTTTCTTCAGATTCTCCTGTGGCTGGACCAAAGATTAGCTCTGGGTAGTCATCTTCCACATTAACCATATCAGAAAGAGGGTCTATTTGCAAGGCTTTAGATACCTGACTCTTATATACACTATTCTTTACCAACTCGGTCAAAGGCACGGACACTTTCAACTTGGAAATTTCACTTTCTAAATTAAAGGAGGGAGCTTTTTCTACCTCTTTAGTAGGAGGGTCTTTCTTCTTTGTTTTCTCTTTCGCTGTGTTCTACTTTCTTTTCTCTTTTGCAGCGTTCTCAGTTGTATTAGTAACTACGAGTGCTCTGCTGGATGAAGGATTGGCCGCCTCTTTTCCTTTCTTCTGTGCCTCGTCCTCGATTTGTAGTTATTTTCTTTTTTGAATGGGGTTGATTGCGACGTTTCTGTTCCTTAGAGAATACTTCCTTTGCTGGGCTGACAGCGCGTTCATATACCCTCTCTGGTAATCGTCAGATTCTTCTTGTAACATTACGTCGTTTGCTAGGATGAAATTTTCGTCCCCTCGAATGTCTGGAGTCGCCCCTGTGTATTCTTTGTCTTCTGTGAGGAAAATGGGCTCACCATCAGCTGTGAAAAAATTATTGGTTTCAAACAGGGGACCATCGTCATCTGAGTCAGTCCCTTGCACGTAGTTCTGCTGTAATGGCATTCTAATCTGTTGTTGTGGTGCCGCTTGGTCCTGTGCCCTCTGTTCTCTCTGTCTAATTCTGAATTGCAGCTGCTGTTGTCCTCTAAAATTCAGATTTCTTATTTGGGGTTCCGGTTTGTCCGAAATTGTTAATCGATCAACCATCCTTTCCATTGTACGAATTAGGGTGTCCATTTTGTTATCCGAAGGGGATGCTTCTTCTTTCACCACGACTTTCTTTTCAGCTCTGGCTTGAGCTCTTCTAGCCAGCAGATTTTCTTCGACGCTTACTTCCATCTTCTGCATTTCTTCAAGTGACGGTGGATCTCTTTCACATAGTTTATATGCCATATCGGCATCAAAACCAACCGGAAAACTCAGCATAGCTGAGTCGACAGGAGGTTTGAGGTTAGCCGGAATAGCATTGTATACTGTATTGAATCTAAAACAATAGTCCTGCACCGTTTCACCCGCATTTCTTTTAATATTCTCATATTCAGACAGAATTTGTTGTGGATTCCTTTTCACCTCCCATCGGTCTAAGAACTATGTGTGTAACTCCTGTAAAGTGTGAATAGAGCCTGCCGGTAAAGCTCTGAACCACTTTCTCACTTCACCTCCGAAGCTTTGAACAAAAAACCTGGTAGCTACATCTTCTTCTTCCACTTCATGCAAGTCACAAAAGTCATTCATCTTGTCAACATGCTGCTGGGCTGTAATGCCCTGAGTGGTATCAAAGATAGTAATTTTACTCTGATAATCAACAGGCATATCATTGAGAACCTGAGGTAAAACCAAGGGTGCATACCGGGCAGCCATAATTCTGGGAGGATTTACCACAGCGTTTGTAGTGCTGGAATTTGAGGTAGGTGTTGATGGAGGAGATGAAAACTGTGAATTGATTGATGGGAATGCTGATGAATCAGGAGGATGGAATGCTGCTCCTAATGATTCTGAAGGCTTAGGAATATAAGTTGCAGTGATGGACTGAGGTGAATTCAAAATGTAGTCATCAATGGAAGAATTTGCTCTCTGAACTTCAATATCTACAAGAAACTCCGGATCTAAAACCGTGTCTTCAAGTGCAGTTTCAGACTTATTTCTAAACAAAGAAAGCTGAAAATTCTTATCAAAAGAAAGCTCTTCTACAAACAACCACTCACTAGGCCAAGTATGGGATCTGAGAATAGGTGTAGGATTTAGCGATCCCTCTTGTCTTCTGACTATTCTGGGGATAAGATTTGGATTTTCAAACACAGGGGGAGGATTTGGATCAGGGTTAGCCATTGTATATCTTCTTGAAGCCATTGTGGTCAAATTACTACTGTACAATATTTATATCAGACTAGAAAACTCTGAAATATCATCATCAAGACTTTACAAGAAAAATATTACTGGGGTGATAAATCTTCCGTGCAAAAAGTTTGTAATCGAATGTCCCTAGTATGGTCACCAGAGATGTTAGCACCCAATCTAAACCTCAGGCTGAAAAAGGAAAATCAGGGTAACAACTAAACCACGCTTAGCCTTGTAGCTAGCCCTACAAGGACAGGAGAGGGCTCTCTCCATAGAGTAGATATTCGATAAAGCAATAATGAAACTGATTTTAGGCTAGGTATATAAATGGGGAAAAGAGTTTTGATGGATAACTGAGATTTCAGGGATGTATGGAACAAAAGGATAGTATGAACTGAGGAATCAAATCAGGGTACAGGATATTTCATGGGGCAATATAGGCAGGAGATTTAGCAATCAAGTTTGAAATAAGGTGGAGCGGAAAGATTGTTGAGAAGCTGAAAAGGGCATACTAAATGAATCCTTTTCAAACAGAAGAAAATAAAAGAGTATGAATGATTCCCCAAGGCAGAGCATATAAAATGGATTCTACCTTTCTAACTTGAAAACATTCAACTCGAAATGTTTATGAATGAATGTTGCAACATAACAAAGTACATATGAAACACAAAGAAAAGACATATGCTAAAACTCATACCACATGAATCCCACAAATCAGAGCTGCATCACTTTATTAATTCCCTGCCAAACTGTACAACGGAGCACAGAGCTCACTGCCACACTATTCCCCTACTTCTGAGTTTTTAGACCTCAGACTTTCAGCCTCCTCTTACAAATGATTGGAATTTACAATAAATAGACATAATTTGTGGGAATATAGATCGATGGGGAAGAGGAATCATAACTGAATATGGAAGACCAAGAGCTCATAATATATTCGTAAAGGAAGAGGTGCGTTACATTATTCCTCCTGAAATTTTCGGATATCCAATGCAGAGGCAAAACCTGTAGCGTGGATCCTTTAGAATCATTGCTGAAGATGCGACTATTACATTTCTGTTTCTTTGGCCTCTGACGTTCCGCTTTCCATTATTTATTTATTCTCTGACTTTTTTAATAAAATACTACAGAAATAGAACGTAATAACATATATGCTTTGTGAAGGGAAACCATATTTTCAATGGGACAGAGGAGGGAAAGGAGGCGAGAATTGCATTATAATCGCAATCGGAATGGGGGAGCGGAGAGATATGACATAACAAACAGCAATCGCAATCGCAATCGGAGCGGAGGGCACGGTGGAGTGACATATTACAGATATGTGATGCGATGGGAGGAAGGGATAGGCCCTTTATTTATGAACGAGCGGAAGTACTGATGGTGGGACCCAAGGACCAATCGCAATCGCAAATTGGAAGAGGAAAGTAATCGCAATCAGGAAGAAGGGATGTGCGATTAAACGATTAAACGTGGGGCGTCCGATCAGCGGGGAATATCGACGGTTGTGGGTTAATCGGGGGTATGTCAATCAGAGGATCGGGAAGGGACTTGCGATTGAGAGATTCGGAAGGAGGGGATGCGATTGATTGTGGACCGTCCGATCGGCAGGAAAGATCGACGGTTGCGACATCAATCGGGGGCTTCAATCGGAGGCGAGATTTAAATGGTGCGATTGGGATGTTCCGATTGGCGGAGGACCGTCAAATTGGATGGTGGAATCAACGGCTAAGGGATAATCAGGAGTGATTAATCGGAGGGGCGGATCGGGAGGCGGGAAGCGATGGATCGCAATCGGAGGATCGGTGGAGGGACTTGTGATTGCGATGATCGGAGTTGTGTGTGATCAATCGCATCACAAGTGTTTGCGATGGGCTGATCGGAGCTCTTCAAATAGAACACGCGACTGCGATTTGCGATTGGGGTTTATATAACATAAAGTTTGGACTTTTCTATAAGGCTTAAAGACATGAAGGGGAAGTGGTTGCGGCGGGATATTATAATGTGAACTTTTTATTATAAAGTCCTAAGGCATGGAGGGGAAGTGGTTTAGCATAATCGCATTTGTATTTATAATGCGATTTTATAGTTGGAAAAGGGGAAAAGGGAATTTTTTAAAGGAATATTAAACTTTAATAACACAAAGTTTCAAAGGGAAAATGGGGAAATAGGGGGTATATGAGGTTATAACGGCTTTTACTTCACTTAAGCATAAAATTCAATTCAGAAGTCAGTTTTGAGAGTGTAGTATACCGTTGGAAAGCTCTTTCCAGGCTCTTTCTGATGGATTTGCTTTGAAGATGATCTGGTGGTGAACATGCTGTGGAAAAATTCTTTGAAGGCAGGGACCTCACTTTGCGGAGATAACAGCTTCTGAATTGTGACCGAAAGGCAAAGTATCATGCTTTCACCTCAAAACATGGTTTTGAGGTGAATCTTACATCAAGCTAAATAAATGTCTTCTTTGATTGCCCTGGTGCTGTGACTTTGAATTTATTGACTTCCTCATGACCTTGCTGACGCTATTGAAATTTGACCCATTAACTTGACCATGGTGAGACCTTAGAAACTAATGAGACCCATCCTGTGACCTACTGGTATAGTTTTGAGAATGAAAGAGACTAATGTCTGAAGACCATAAGGAGGAAAAATAGCAAGTATCATCATGAGGGAAAACTGATAAAAATTACTACCATCAATGAATCCATGACCTAGCGCAATGGTGAAATTTTATTCGGTATGAGACACCTAATATGAAAATGCAAAAGAGTAGTTTTGATCACTGATGGCAGTATGACTAGACTGACACTAACAGGAGGTACTAGAGGGATGGATACAAGAAGATGAAAACCAGAGAGGAGGATGGATCTTTCCACTAAAGGGAAAAGGGTAATTGGGCACCCATTAAAAATGAAGTGGAGGCAGAAGGAGATTGCCTTATGGAAGGAAGAACTCATATTTTTTGAGTCAAGGATAGAATTTGACGGTTCCACATGCAAATTTGTTCAAGGAGAAAATCTTGAAGAAGAAACCAAGACTAAAAAGTCTTGTGTTTTTAAAACTAATGATCTGTGTATGATTGCAGGTACATCACAAGAGGATGAACAAGCTTTGAATTTTGTCAAGGAGAAGGAGATGAATCTTAAATCTATTCAAATTAATGCTGAGGGGTCTTATGGAAATATGCAGTAGAATATTGAAATAGAGGAAGAAGGGCCATCTGATGATTGGTCAATAACAAGTGAAGGTATGGAAAGTTGTGTGAAGTTTCCAAATTCTACCCCAATTGAAATTGTTGAATTATATAGAAAGTTAGATCTTCAAAGAAGAGAGTTAGAAAAGTAGAGGATCTATACTCAGGATAAATTGCTCAATGTGAAAGACAGAGAATTTTTCATGAATGACAGTCATGAAACAGAGGATAAGGATGTAAGAATGATTAAAAAAATTGAAGAAGTTCATTATTGTGAACCAGAGCACAGAGACATTCCTGAAACAGATGATAAGAAGGAGAGACTAGCTGATAGTCTCATGGAGAATTTAAATCAGCATACTGATGTGCTGAGAAAGGAATTAAACAAAAACTCAAAAAAACATATTGAGATGTTTCCAGAGGAGGAAGAGGCATTGAGACCCTGTATTTTTAATACTGATAATTCATGTGCAAGCAAAGAAGGACAACAAATGGAAAATGTCGGAGAATCTAATGAAAGGGAAACTATGTGTTACACAGTAATTTGTCACTGTCCTTGCAATCCCCCGTCCTATACATTGGAGGGCCTTTTCCATGACCTGTGAGCAGTGACATAACCTGAAACCACTTTCATAGTATCCCCCTTGACAAGGACAATCATTCCTCTGAAGAAATTTTCCTGTGAAAAACCCTAAAAATAGACCTTTTGGCCTTGGTGCGACCAGCCAGTTCAGCCCTCGCGCCAATGGGGGAAATCCACCAAAGAGGGTGTGCCAACTAGTGCTCTGTCCCAGTGTATTACTCACACCAAGATTAATAAGGATTGTTTTTAAAAAATAAATGGTGGAAGTTTGATTCCAACCAACTCCTGAACGAGTCTCTAAAATGAGTTGGGAGGTTTGGCTCCTGATCTCCATGTAGGGGAAGTGGTTTTCCACCTATCATGGAAGCTTCCTTGAGAATAGGGCCAATCCCACCATTGTAGGGATCCCAACTCCCCTTCCACCATCTATATAAGCTTGCCATTTTCCCTTTGCAAGCTTCCCTTAATGGTCATAGTACGAACAACTGAATCTGTAGTAAGGAGACTATCGCCAGACAACCTTTAAGAGCCAAGCTGAAGAGAGAGAATTTTGTCCCATTTCCAACGAGCTTCATTGAGACGTGCTCTGCTGTTGACCCCGTCGAAGGAAGATCCAGTATCAGAGCTTAAGGTTTTATCATTCCTTTGTTTTATTAATGATAAGCAACTTTGATTATGGTTTCATTCGTGTATCTTTACCTTTGATGCAATGAATTACATCTTCTCTGACTGGTGTATAGTTACAAGATTTATATTCTATGTTGTGTATCATCGTATTTCTTCGCATGTGTGTAGGTGTTCGGATGCGCTAAGCAGAAGGATTGTGATCTGCCTAAGTGGAGGAAGAGAAGCGTGATCCTTCTTTCAACGACCATCGCATAGGACCTGAGGTAGGAAACTTGTCATTTCTTGTCATTTTGTAACTAGAGACCTGCGTCTTAACATGACTTGATTGTTGCTAGACCCGATCTGGGCTAGTAGGGATTGCCTCTGTCCATGGAGGGGATTTACCTCTCCAAAAAACTGATGACTCCGCTAGGGATTTGATTAGATTTTTTATTGTCTCTTTCGGTCGCTTTTGGCTTTTGTCTGCTTGATCTACTCTTCTGGTTTGTCTCCTTCTAGTATAAAGCCTCTGTTCAGCTCCCACCATACCCGATCTACTCCTTGTTTTCTCTTTTTCATTTTTGTCATTAGTAAACTTGACTGGCGCACTTTTCAACCTAATATTTGTGCCAACTGGCGCTTGTTGTTGGTTAGGCCCTCGCGCCAATCCTGTTCTGGCACTAGTTGCAGCCAGACAGTCATGCCAATCCTGTGTGGTGCTAGGGTTTGCTTGTTTCTGAGCCTTCTGAGCTTGATTTATGGTTTTGGTGTCATTTATATAACTACCTAAGTGCCCTGAAGTCTTGGTTGACTTTGTGTGACCTCCATCCTCCAGTTTTTTCCCTCTACTATCGATTTTACATTCTAGCCCTAGGGCATCAGGTGCTATAGTGTGCTGAGCCTCCCGTGGGATTTTTTGGTTTTCGTTTGTCTAGTCAACTTCGTTATTGCTTCTTTGCATTTGTTTGGTGGTTTTCCATTGTTTTATTGTGTTATTTGAGTGATTTCTCTCTTTCTCATTCAAGTTTCTCTTTGTCTCATTTCGAGCCTAGATTACACGGTTTGTATGAGTCTTTGGGATTCCTCTTTGATTTGAGGGATTTCTCCATCAGTTTGAGGTCTGGTTGTGTATTTTGTATTGAGTGAACTTGCTTGCTTTCACGATTTTGCTATCATTTCTCGAATTGGTCTTTTCATTAGTTTCCATTTTGTTTGGTGCATTTTTCTCTTAAAACATTGAAAATACAAAAACAAGTCTTTTGCTTTGATTAGTTAGTGTACATTGAAAAATTTTCTGCGTTATTAGTGTTATATAACTCTAAAGGAAAAGATTTTAGTTTCATTAGCGCACATTAGAGACACTAGTGGTTGTTTTGTGATCATATTGTTATTATTTGGAAAGCTATCAACCTTCCCGTAGTTAACTATTCATCAAACAAAGTGATATATTGTGGCTTGTAGTGTGAATTTAGAGGATTTTGGAGACAAAACATTCGGTAGGGCCTGAAATTGAAACATAATTGAAGATCAACTCTAAAATTTATTCAATTTACCTTAAGGCAGCATTGAAACATTAACAAAATATTTAGAGGTCTAGGCTAGTGACGTGTTCCGGCGTCGTTAAACCTAGTAGCTGTCGTTCGCCTCTTGGCTTTAGATAGCACTAGTATGGACTTGTGCTCCCCGTATCATTGCATATATAAAGGGAGACCCCACTAGGTTGCTATCCTTTATCTGTAGGAAGCCGAGTCTGCCGCCTTATACCCGTGATACACTGGGCACAAAATTCGGGGAGATTTCCTGCACGTACGTCAATTCCTTTGTTGATTTCTCTTTCATTTTTTAACCAAGGTGTATATTGTAGTTCACGGATATCTGGCACACCCTTTTGCCTAGAGTTCCAAAGTAGTCATTTCGATCTTTTCTGACTCATTAAATTTGAAAGGATCATCAAGCGCTTGTCCTTTCATGCTTGTTTCCAAACTAAAAGTGATAGAGTCACCTTTTTATTTTTTCTCGACTCTTAAAATATGAAACAGTAGAGTCTGGTTTCAGTGTTTTAAAATTAACTGCCCACGAAATATTCTTGGTTAAAGTTAGTTTCCCTAAGGTGTTGTTTTGATTTGTTTCTACTGGCAACTTTCCCAAAGTTCACTAACCAAGGAATCCCCTCCGATGGGAATCCTGGTCATTTTCCTCCTTTTGGGAATGTTAGTGCTCCTTATATGGCAATGTTGTCCCTTCCTGGGTTAACTATTTGGTTGCATGTTTGGTTGTTTTCAACCTCTGTGGTCCTGAATGTCTCGTCTATTGTTCAATCATTTCCTCCGCCTGAACAACATCATGTTGATTCCAAGGTGGAACACTCCCCTTCTTCGTTTGTTTCTGCGTCCTCCTCTTCTACTTTGCCTGATGAAAGTCTAGATTCGAGTAACCAAGTGGCTAAGAAGAAGAAGAAGAATACAAATAAGAGGAATTCCGATAAGAGAGAGGCTAAGGCTGCAGCTACTGCTTCTAAAACCCATTCTCTTAATAAATCTTCCAACCCTCCATGGAAATTTAAGTTCCCTTGCATGTTGTGCCAGGGAAACCATATTCTTCGAGATTTCCCTGGCATTCCCAAGGTGCTCGAAATATGGTCCAACGATCGTTCATCGTTGCCTTTGGCTTCCGGGAGTCAGGTTGGGGGCACCTCTTCAACTGGTGTTGGTAAGGCTCCTACAAAGCAGGGTAAGATTACCAATCCCTGTAAGTTGTGTGAAGGGCACCACGCCATTCACCTTTGTCTGTATATGGATGAAGCCAAGAGAGTTTTGGACAACTCAACTGTTTCTACACCATGCCTCCTAGCTAGTTATAAACGGCTTTCTTTGAGTCCCCCATTAGTTGATCCTCCGATTGATCAAGAGTCATCCTTGGTCGATCCCGCTCCCCCAAAAATTCAAATTCAAGAATCTGTTCCTGACCAACCTTTGGTCGTGGGATCGGTTGAGCTAGCCCCGTCTACGGTGCACCATGTCTTTTCTGTCGAGAGTGGGTCTCACATCCCTCAGGTTCTTCTTGTTTCTTCAGATTCCTCGGACTTGGAGAAAGATTCTCCTATCCCTTCACCTCAAGAAGCGGTTCCTCTGCCTCCTGTGATGGAGGTCCCGGAGGATACCCCTCCCACCTTCTAGATGGAGGTCATGGAGGATACTCCTTCTTCTCCTGTAACACCAAGGGAAGACCATCTCGGTTCGATGGTAGCCCCTCCAAGTAGTTTGGTCGCTTCTTTTGATTGGAGTCGATTCGCAGGATACCGCCTTCCGCCCTATGTGCCTTTCGAGATCACGGTACAAACCTTTGATCTGGTCGTACCTAGCACTATTATAGATGAAGGCGCGTCTATTAGTATTTTATCCTCAACTACTTGGCAAGCTTTCAGTTTTCCACCGCTTGTGCTTGTTACGCAGAATCTATTGGCATTTAACAGAAGAATTAGTCAACCGTTAGGGATCCTTCCAAGGTTACCTGTTACTTTGGGAGGTAAAACCGTCCATATGGACGTGATGGTTTTTCTAGGTGCCTTGGATTTCAATCTACTCTTGGGGCGCGATTACACCTATGCCATGGGGGCGCTTGTCTCCTCCCTTTTTCGTGTGGTCTGTTTTCCACATGAAGGACAGATCGTGACCATTGATCAGCTTTCGTTCTTTGGTCCTAATGCAGTAGCTGGCTCGCCATCATCCCTTCCTAGTTTTTATCCACCCGTTGTATCTGCCCCATCGCAGGTCAACTATGTGGCTACTTACCCCGTGCCGGTGCTCAGTGATAGTGCCGTTGTGCATAGTGTGCTGGGGGCATTGGGTCCTGATTTCCGAGATGTTTTTATCCCATCGAATGAGAACCTCTTGGAAGCGATGAATTCTTGTTCATTTTAATGAAACAAGGTCATTGGAGCATAGTTCGTTTTCTTGTGTCAAGCTCCTTAAAAAATGAAACAAGCTCCTTCGGAGTAGAGTTCCTTGTCTTGTGTCAAGCTCCCTAAAAAATGAAACAAGGTTGTCGAAGCAGGGTTTCTTTTCTTATGCCAAGCTCCCTAAAAAATGAAACAAGGTTTTCGAAGCATGGTTCATCTGCTTGTGTCAAGCTCCTTAAACCATGAAACAAGGTGTCGGAGCACAATTCTTTTTCTTGTGTCAAGCTCCTTAAAAATGAAACAAGCTCTTCGGAGTACAGTTCCTTTTCTTGTGTCAAGCTCCTTAAAAAATGAAAAAAGTTTATCTGAGGATAGTTCTTCTAATGTGTCAACCTCACTAAAACAATGAAACATGTTCCTGTTCAATTCAAGTCTTTGATAAGATCTCCTAAAATCCTAGTTGAGTCTTTCTCTTGATCTCGTAATTTGAACCTTCACTCCATCTGCCTTTCATATGGATTGAAGCTTGGGGGGCATGTACCTCGAATTCAGTCACCATGTTGGGGGGCATGCTTAATTTTTCAAGCATAGTTTGTTTCCGTTTCAAGCTTGTGTAAAAATGAAACTATTTCAAGAATAGTTTATCTTCGTTTCAAGCTTGTGTAAAAAATGAAACCAATTTCAAGCAGAGTTTCTTGATTTCAAGCTTGTGTAAAAATGAAACCTTTCCCATTTTACCTCTCGAGATTGCCATTTTATCAGCCTGTTTTGTCAGATGAACCTTGGTTTTCTCATTCCATCCTCCCCATTTGCTTGGCCGATCATACGTCTTCACTTGATTGTTTTACCCAATCCTGAGGAACCATTGTGATGAGTGGTCTTTTCAGCCAGCCTCTTAACCTTTATTTGTTCAGAGCAGTTCCACCATTACCAGAACCAGTTTCTGCCCTTTATACCACTTGTTCCTCTAGGAGGAGTCATCTTTCAGCTCTTTTCTGACTCTCTAAACATGAAAATTTTTCCGAGTCACTTGTCGTTTTCATATCGTTAAATTTGCTACGAAACGACATCTACCCAGTATAAGTTTACCCCTTTTTCGGGCTGAGATAGATTATTTATGAAAAAAGAATACACGAGCCTATCACGACTAAGAGGTTTTCTCAGACACATTTTTCTACCTTTTCGGATCTGAGGAACTATCTACGAAAAGGGAATGTTGGAGTTTACTTTTCCGCTGTCTTTTCAAACTCTCTAAACATGAAAAGACGTCGAGTTCTTCCTTTTTCAGACTCGTTAAAACCTGATGACATCGTATTCTGTCATAATGATGATACTCGAGTTCCTCCTTCCTAGGGCTCGTTAAATGTACTAGGTTGGATTTGTCCGAAGGATGAACTTATATCACAAGCATATGCTATCCCCTTCAAGCTTGTTTTCAAAAATAATTGGGGTACTCGCCAGAAATGGTGGAGAAAAATTAAACCAATATCATCATCATGTTGGTAGTATTTCGCTCTTGAACATGGCACTTGTCTGCATTCGTGTCAGGCTGGGGACATCTCATCTTGTTTTCCCCTTGTTTCCATGGGTTTAGGTGATCCTTTTGACCTCTCATCTGCTCTTTTCCCCGTCGTCATGACCTCATATCTTTTGATGTCAAATACTGCCAAATCCAGTGTCGTGTCGCTGATATGTTCAAGAGAATTTGACCTCTGCAGCTTCAACCCTCCTCTGATTCTCATCTGATCCTGATTCACAAACATTATGTTCCTATGTCTCGTGCTGATGATGTGGGAAACACTATGGCCCACCTTCGATCAAGATCACTTCTTGTCGACTTCAGCTCATTATCCAGGAAGCTGATCTAAAGACTCCCTTCTGGTACCTTGGAGCCTGCATGCCTCAATGGAAGGTTCTTCGCATCCGACATAAGGTTTTCATCATTGACCTTTGTTCAGATGATTCTGGGGGTGTTCGACGCCAGCTCACTGTTCACATTTCGTGGATTGTACCTATAGTACCTTGAGGGCCATTGTCATTATTGGTGGTTCCTCTCGTGTCTGTTAATGGCTTTCATCATTGGATGGTAATCAAACGATGTTCTTGCATGTTCAACTTCAGCTCACATATTCACATGCTAGGACTTGTACTTTGTTCGGGTCGAGATGGAGTGCAAGACCCTGGGTTTTGTTTGATGGAATCCAGGCTGCGAATTTTGTAAGTTATCATGATTGGTTACGTGACTCATTGATTAGATGGATGCGACCATACTTGAGTCTACTTCTTGATCCTTTCTGGATGGCTGCGTCCATACCTTGGATCCTAATTATTGTATACTTTGTTATGGATGGCTGCACCCATACCACATATCATGTATTTGAGATATCAGTTGTACTTGTCTACGCAGGTTTTCCGATGGCAGTGTTTTCAATTGGGCACGTTCTCATAAAGGATTTCACCCCTCTCTCTCTCTCTCGGGCCTCATGTTTTAGGGGGCATCTGTTACACAGTAATTTTTCACCGTCCCTGCAATCCCCTGTCTTGCACATTGGAGGGCTTTTTCCGTGACCTGTGAGCAGTGACATAACCTGAAACCACTTTCATGGTATCCCCATTGAAAAGGAAAATCATTCCTTTGAAGACAATTTCCTATGAAAATTCTAAAAATAGACCTTTTGGCCTTGGCGCGACTAGCCATTTCAGCCCTTGCGCCAATGCGGGAAATCCACCAAAGATGGCGCGCCAACTGGCACTCTGTCCCAATGTATTACTCATGCCAAGCTTAATAAGGATTATTTTTTTAAAAATAAATGGTGGAAGTTTGATTCCAGCCAACTCCTGAACGAGTCTCTAAAATGAGTTGGGAGGTTTGGCTTTGGATCTCCATGTAGGGGAAGTGGATTTCCACCTATCATGGAAGCTTCCTTGAGGATAGGGCCAATCCCACCATTGTAGGGATCCCAACTCCCCTTCCACCATCTATATAAGCTTGCCATTTTCCCTTTGCAAGCTTGCCTTAATGGTCATAGTACAAATAGCTGAATCTGTAGTAAGGAGACTATCGCCAGACAGCCTTTGAGAGCCAAGCCGAAGAGAGAGAAATTTGTCCCATTTCCAACGAGCTTCATTGAGACGTGCTCCGCTGTGGACCCCGCCGAAGGAAGATCCAGTATCAGAGCTTAAGGTTGTATCGTTCCTTTGTTTTATTAATGATAAGTGACTTTGATTATGGTTTCATTCGTGTTTCTTTATCTTTGACGCAATGAATTACATCTTCTCTGACTGATGTATAATTACAAGATTTAGATTCTATGCTGTGTATAGTTGTGTTTCTTCGCATGTGTGTAGGTCTTCGGATGTGCTAAGCAGAAGGATTGTGATCTGCCGAAGTGGAGGATGGGAAGTGTCATCCTTCTTTCGATGACCATCGCATAGGACCCGAGGTAGGCAACTTGTCATTTCTTGTCATTTTGTAACTAGAGACCTGCGTCTTAACATGATTTGATTGTTGCTAGACCCGATCTAGGCTAGTAGGGATCGCCTCTATCCGCAGAGGGGATTTACCTCTCCAACGCTATGTTAGATGAAAACATAGTGGAGGATCATCATTCTATCATGGTGATTGGAACAATGGAGATAACCTTGGAAGCTGGAAAGAAAGACAGTGAAGATTTTCTGAGTCTTGAAAGAGACTTGGAACTGCTAGAAGAAGATTTGGTGACTGGATCATCAAATGAGACCGTTGGGTATTGTGATTTTGAAATTTATTATTTGACCGTGTTTACAGGTGTTGCAGAAGGAAATCCATCTCTTGGAGTTGTCTTGAATGAAGATGAATTGTTGCAGAATAAGGAACTCATAAATTCCAAGGAAGGTGAGATAGTCATGTCTCATATGAAGTAAATTGTTATTATTAATGACAAGGAGGAGTTGGCTTGTTCGATTGGCCAAGAGAAGATTGTAGGACAGACTTTTAGAATTGCCACAATGATGGATAATCAGAATTCTATTCTGATAAAGGATGAAGATACAGTGTTTGATGAATTTGATTTGATTGCCAAAATCAATCAAGGAGATGAAAGACAATTTCTGAAGGTTGTAAAAAATAAGAAGAAGAAGGATATGTTGAAAGTGAATTGCAGCATATTGATGACGTGGTTGAGATGAGACAAGTACAAAAAGAATGGCTAAAATTTTTGTTGTAAACATTTGAACAAGAGGAAGGAATTGCAGACACTAGAGTGAAAATGCCTGAAGTTGTAGAAGAGGCAGGAGCAGATACTACTTTGTAAAATTTCATTATTCTTACTAGTATACAAGGAACAGGGAATGATTATGTTGCTGTGGTTAAAGAATCAAAAGATAATTTATTTTTTGAAAATAAATTTGCAGGTGGTAAGAAGAAAAGGGATGTTACAGAGAGAGATATCTTAAGAGATATTTAGGAGGCAGCAACATATGTAGCATGATCTACAACAATGTCCAAAGCAACAGTATTTGGAGTAATATTTGCAGCAGAAATTGGAAGCAACAACAAAAGGCAGAGTAATTTCGAGATAGAAGATAAACTGGACATAGAAATTGAAAGCATAAGAAGATTGATGATGAAGGTGTCTCGGAAGAAGAAAACATCAAGAAAGCAAATAAATGACAGCAAGGAAAAGACAAGAAAAGAATGTGAAAGCATAGCTAGTGGGAAGATGAAAAATAAAATATGGAAGCCCGGAGAAGTACAACAAAAGAATAATGCAACTTATGGACAACATCAAAACAGAGTATGGGATCCAGGAGGCAAAGGTTGGAAGCACATGATCAGGAGATCATGATAAATTTCTACTTTGGGAGTCTGATGCAGGAGCATTAGGCTTAGAAATCTCTTTGTATTTTAATAGAATTAGGGGTCTTGTATTTCTATGAAAATGGAATGATTTGAGTGATTTTAATGAGAATTAATTAAATATTGTGAGGAATTTTGTAAATGTTCTCGAATGTTGGAGAACATGATAGAATTAGGCTAGTTGAGAATTCATAGGGATTAAGAGATTTAGGAATTAATTATAAATCCTAAATTAGAATTGGTTCATGATTTTAGTATGAGAGAAGATCCTTAGGGATTAAGTAGATATTTTAGGATTAAAGAGGATTCATAGGAAATTGTTGAGAAAATAGAGGATTTCGAACCAGAATTGATTTCAGAAATATTTGTATAAATTGTAAGCCTCAAAGGCATAAAAATATATAGACTCAAGGATTAGAGGAGTGATTCATGTTTTAGATAGATAGGGTTTGTAAGCCTACGGACAAATTAAATGAAAGGCCATTTATCAGAAAATTGGGCCTAAGAGAAGAAGAAAACTGTGTAAATATTTGTTATATATAAAGAGATTGTTTTTTGAGTTATTAATTATGTGGAGAGAAATGAAATCATAATTTCATGTTATGAATCATAGTTTGGCACAGTACATGTATGTATAGGTTTTAATAGACAGAATCAAATCAGAGGACAACAAGCAGAGAGTATGCAGTGTTGACAGTTCTACATATGAACTAACAATAAGCTCAGGAGAGAGTCATGCAGAAGAATATACAACACAGTGAAATGAGATCCACGGGTTGAAGTCACATTGGAGGTTTTATTGTATTTATAAATGATGGATAAGAACCACAGAAAATGAATATTAAGAGATTAAGCCATGTGTTGTCTAAATGCTAGAGTGGGTTTGAATACTGGTAAGCAATTTATGCAATTTGGAAATGTACTTATCGATTTTCATAACTGGTAGGACTTCCTAAATTCTGGAATTATGTATTTATGGAATCTTACATAAAGATTTGCATCGCTAAAAAAAAATGAAGATGTATGGTATGGCCGTTGTGAAATTCTTTCAAGTTGGAACCATAGTTCTGTTCAGAAACCCGAGTCAAATGAAAGCAGACATGATGGTGTAGAGGTATGAAGAAGATGGTTTTATAAAACCACATGTGGTTTTTGCGTAGGTTGAGAATGGTAAGAGGTAATTGCTGGAGAGAACGCGATAGCATTTAGAAGCCGACACGTGGCAATTAAAAACCACTAATTTCGCATAAGTTCAAAATTTTTAATCATCGTGGTAGTTGGAGCACGATATCGAGTGATGTTCATCGGATTTGGATCAGTGAAATGGATGACGAAGATTGGATTGCTGAAATGGATGGGTAAGTTGTAAATGTTGTGGGACCCAGATAAAATATTATGTTGGTGTTTTGGGTTTGTATCCAAAGTCAAATTTGTAGAAAACTTGGTGTTATTTTTTGGTGTTAGAGATTCTACGTGGAGATGAAGAAGAGCATATGCCAAAAAGAAAAAAGTTGAATGGATTGTGCTAAACATTAATATATGCTGAGATCTTTGGGTTTTAAATTAAAGCCAACTTCATATATATCAAATTTCCATAAGGTAAGTTTATTTTCTGAGTGAAAAAGAGAAAGAAATAGTCCGATAAATGACTATATCAACAAATGGTTGAAATGTGATTTTGGGGAAATCTTTTGTTGTTGCAGATTATATGCAGTTGGTTTGTAATGTGTGGGTGCTTTATTATGGCTTATTTAAAAATTGATATAAAAGCTTCCGCATATGAAGTTATTAATGTTGGGTTTTATAACCATGGGTTAAAAAGTGAGGAAATCTTCTTTTGAAGATTAAATAAGAAGCTTCCACGCCAGATTATTGGATTATATGCATATGGGTATGCCCTTTTAAATTTTATATGCATATTGTGGGTAAATGCAGCCAAGGTTGCATCAACAAGTAAAAATCACCTTGTTGTATATCTGAATGCCCAAGTCTGACCTAATTGGAAAATGATAGAACCAATTTCTTGAGACGACTTAGCAAGCACAAATTTACACATTCAACTGGAAATTCTATTGCGAAGAGTTTAAATGACAAACACAAGTAAAAATCAAGTTGTTGTATATCTGAATTCCCAAATCTGACCGAATTGGAAAATGATAGAACCACTTTCTTGAGACGACTTAGCGAGCACAAATTTACACATTCAACTGGAAATTCTATTGCTAAGAATTTAAATGAAAAAGACAAGTAAAAAGCGTGTTGATGTATATATGAATACCTAAATTTGACCCAATTAGAAAATGATAGAACCACTTTCTTGAGATGAATTAGTGAACACAATTTTACACCGTCAACTGGAATTAAAAACTAATCATTCTACAATGGACATGTCGAACACACTTGCATGAATTAAACTTTCATGAATGGAAAATATAAACTATCAAACTTTCAATGAAATGAAAACAACATAACAATTAAAATGAAATGACATCCTTGAATGAAATTAAAACTAGTATCAAAGCAAAATTGCAAAATTAAAACTACTCTATCTTACATTCTAATATGCTCCATTATATCTCCTACTTCACATCTCCTTCCATGCTTGGAACCTCAAAGATTCAATTTCTTCAAAATTTCAAAGTACAAAATAATGACAAGTTAAGTTAACAAGGTTACAAATAAAGGAGAGAGATGTCCTATTTATACAAATTCCTAAGCAACCTCCTCGTTAATGAGGATCCTTCTTCCTCTCCTTTGACCCATAATATTCTCAACCAATTTGCTAACCCATGTCACATATCCCTCCTTCAAATCTCCTTCATATCATGAAGATAATTTCGAATTTGATCTTTCGGAGCCACATAAGAGGGCCTTCGAAGCTTCAAATGTACCTACAAATGTCACAAAACTCTTTCCACTTTTAAGGTATAAGTATATGCATATTATTTCCCAAATTTTGATCACAAATTCATTTCAAAATACTAGAAATTAATAATTTTTGGAAAACACAAGGGTAACCCAAATAATGATGAAAGTGAGATGAATGTAGTGACATGGTAGTGATATGGAGGTGATATAATGGAAATTATGGTGAAAGTGGTTGTATTTTTAAGGACAATTCTGAGACCCGACACATATTCTTTGTAGTTTTGAAACATAGATTTTTTACCAAACACCTCTTCTTCTTTTTTAACTTCTTTCACCACTTAAAAAAATATTTTAACACTTTATTTCCCCTTTAAACTAGATGAAATTTACTCTCCATAAAAACATAGTCAAATTTTATGGGTTGGCTTGGTTGAAAAATAAATTCAAACCTTTGAACTCATGCAAGGCACTGCACAAAGAATAGGTGGTGAATAAAATATTCAAATATTTCATTCACTATCATGTGGACTGCAACGCACACTTGTTAGATGGACAAATCCCTCTTGCGGACAAGAGTTATCTCCCTAGTATCCTAAGGATATCTAGAAGCAAACAGACAGATGTAGACCATTTCCTCTAGACTATTTTTCTTAATAATTATTAATTAACTATGGAGATATACTCCTACCTGCAATCCAACACTTTCTTAGTCTTCAATCCAGTCATTCTAGAAGGTATCGATCCAACATATAAGATCTGTAGTCAAAGATAAGAAAACAAGATCAAAAGCATCTACAAAATATGATAATTGAAAAGAAATAATGTATCTTAGTGATCAAGAAATCTAAGAATTCAATCATTCAAAAGATAGATGAACAACTTAATAAGAAAATAGAATCCATTTTTATTAACTTTGAATAAAAAGAAGAAACCTTACAACCTTGACACCTTGATATTCGTATAGGTTCTTCCGGGGTCTCGAACAACCGTTTTCCTCACTTTGACAAGACTCCAACTCTTTTGATCAACATAATAATATGGCTATGAGTATGTAATCTTTCTCATGCCAATGATGCAAAATGTGGGGAGTATATTTCTTCAGCAATTCACCTCAAAACTATCAAGTTCTAAGTACCCTTGAGACTGAAACATTGTCTCAATTTATAGCAGAAGGGAGGTAGTTTCAGTTCCAAAAAGGAAGGGATAAAGCCCTCTCATCATGGGATTTCAACTCCAAAAACCAAGGGATAGCTCCATCTATGAAGGGATAAATGTTCATAAATGGAAGGGGCGAAGCTCGACCAGATAGTGCTTCTAGAAGGCCCCAGCTGGGAGAATATTCAACCAGCTGGACTTCTAGATCTTACTTTTCTTTTTATTTTACCTTTTACAGGGGTCCGCAGTTTTAATGAGTAGAACATGCGGGATGTACCGCATTTTTTATAGCAATAAACCGCAGTATCGCAGGAAATGACTAGGGAAAGTGCGGAGTTAGGCTTTTTAGGGTTTTTAAGAGCTTTTCTTCAGTTCTAAGACTTGATTTAGGAACTTTATGTTTTTAGACCTCTAAGGGGGAAATAAATAGGTAATGATGAACCCATATAAAAAGATAAACATCAAGGTGACAAATTTTAGTGTAACAGATTGCCCCCTAAAGTGCGAAGTCTGAAGAGTTCTGAAGATTTTTGAAAAGTGAAGTGCTTTATCATTTTGAGGATCGAGCTGCCAGGACATCGAATGAAATCTAGAACAAAACATTCAATGCAAGCATATATATATATATATATATATATATATATATATATATATATATATATATATATATATATATATATATATATATATATATATATATATATATATATATATATATATATATATATATATATCTATATATATATATATCATCACTGAGGCAGGCATTCCCATACTCAGATCAAATCTAACTATATTGTTCTGATACAGAAATGATTTTAGAATTACATAAATTAGTAGAAAAAGTATGGATGCAACCATATGTCATAAGTAGTCTACTTTATAATGAATAATAAAACTCCTCACAGCCTAGATGGTGGAAACTAGATCCAAGGTCTTGATTTCTGCTTCTCGAACAAGTACAATTTTATCCATGCGATTGATTGCGTCGAAGTCGAACATGGTAGAAACCACTTGATTACCAGTTAATGATGTGAACTATTAACAAGTGTGAGAGAAACCACCAATAATGACAATGGCTCTCAAAGTACTCAGTACAATCTATGGAATGTGAAATTGTGATCTGAAGTCAAACATCTCACAGAATCTTTCGATCGAAGGTCAATGATGCAACTTGTCATCGAAGGCGAGAAACCTGCCATTAAGGCATGTAATATTGCAAGGTACTGATAGGATTCTAGATCAAATTTCTAGATGATGAGCTGTTGTCGATAGAAAGTGACCCGTCGTAGGAAAGCCCACGACACGAAACCATTAGATCAAGTTTTGAAGAAATGTTCTGCAAGGACTGACTCAGGGATGGTCAACGCGAATGGAAATAAATGTTTGCAATGAATTATTTATTAAAACTGATGTCTTGAACACATAATGACACTACAGATGGTTTGGTAGCAATTTACCTAAAGCTAATACCTAGAAACTCGCTGAATATTTTCAATCTGGTTTGATTAACTATTTGGCTAGAGGATTTTCCCAACCCAGGTATGAATGTGACAAAAGTTCCATGTTCAAGAGTGTTATGTGACTTTTTGAAACAAAATGTGACAACTGGATTCATTTTCTCTCTTTTCCCCCACCATTTTTGGCAAGTACCTCTTTATTTTTGATAAGCTTGAGGAGGATAACATTTTCTTGTAATATAAGCTCATCCTTTGGATGAGTCCAAATTAGTATTAAAATTGAACCCTAAGAAGGAGTGGTTTGTTCCTGTTTATAATTGACAGGTCCTTTACTGTTAAATTTTAACGAGTCCAGTATAGGAGAAACTCGGTGTTTTTCAATTTTAGGGAGTCAGAAGAAAAACTTAAGAAAACTCTGTGGGTGTTATTTTTCGTAAATTTAGTCTCTCAAGCCCAAAAAAAGGATAAAATAATGCAGGAGAGAACTCTATTGACCATGATTATTCAATGTATACCTTTTTTGTAAATAGTCCATTTCAGTCTGGAAAAGGGGTAAACTTATATTGAAGGGACGACTGTTCATTTCAATTAACGAGTTCAAATAGTCAAGTACTCAGCAATATTTTCATGTTTAGAGAGTTTGAAAATGGCTTAAAAGAGAACTCCAAGGTTTTTCCTTTTCGTAAATTTTTTAAAAGCCCGAAAAAGTGATAAAAGTGTACTCGTCATCAAAATAATTTCTTGCACCTGATAAACCTATTTTCTGCACATAAAATTGAAAAATTAAACACATTTGTTTCCAATAAGTAAAAAATGTTGAAAAACAACTTTCTAAAGTGGAAAACAATTAAAATAATATTTTATTTTTCAATTAATCTTATAAAAAGTAGTTCAACAAAGTCGTTTTCACCTTCTGTGTTCAGAGTTGAAAGTTGAGAGCTCTGGGCAAAAAACATTTCCGGAGGTGATAATGGGAGAACTGACCACTCAAATCAAAATCCGTCGAGTCCAGGTAATTCACAACAGCCTTCTCTTCATTTTCATCCATTTACATTATCTTTTTTAGTTTTTAAATTAATTTTTGGAGGGAAAAATAGATCAAAATTTCACTCACGGGGGTCTGCGGGTCAGCCATTGGTTACTTGTCGACCCCTACCACATTTTTTATGAAGGTTGTGTGTGGAGGTCCGCACTGTCCCTATACAAAAATTGCAGAGGCACCATAAGAAAATAAAATTTGACGAATTATCCCAAAAATGGCTAAATGTTTTTTACTCTAATAGCTTCTAAAATTTAAATGCGTCCACTTGCAGGTCATTGCACAATGTTGGAGTGGCGAGGATGTGAACATGAAGAGATTGACGATATGGCCATGAATAATCCAGCCGTAATGCGTACTTTGAGAAATTGCGGATTATACAAATTCTGGGCCATTCAGTGCATGAGGGCACAGGTAGAGTTAATGACCTAGCTGGTAAATAAATGGGATGTTCAGGAACAATGTTTCATCATTGGAGATCACAAGCTAGAAATTGAGCTTGAGGATATCTACTTCCTCACCGGTTTCTCAAAAAGAGGTGAACCTATTTCTTTGTTTGGAGCTAGGCAAGGTGGCCTTCCTATCGCTAGCTACAAAAAAGAATTCTGTAATGAAAAATATGATCCCAAGGACAAATAGATAGACATAAAAACTATCATCCATCTTGATCTGAAAGTCATTGCATTCACTGTTACCAGATTATGTGGAAGTGTAGCTCTACATGTGGCTACCAAGTCACAAATGAAGACAGCTTTTGAATGCTATAGGGCACTATCTTCAATTGGTGTGAAGGGGTGTTGACCAACATAAAGGGTCAACTAACCAGGACAAAGAACGCAAAGTTAAAAAACTTTTGGTATGGTGCTATCTTGGTATGTTTTGCTTTGTAGACAATTTCATCTCTTGCCCCTCAGCTGATCTCTGTTGATCATGGTGAACTCAGAAAGCCTCGCATGGTACGCTGGGTTGTACTGATGTCCTGTCATGATGGCGATGGTTGTACAGTAGTACAATTCCCTCCAGCATACTTTCATTGGTTATAGAACCAAATTTTTGCTATTGAGGATTTCCCATATGCATGCATTGATTTCCGAAATGATCCTGAGATGTCTTTACCTCTAGGGGCATAATGGGATGAGTTAGGTAAATGAATTGTTTTGATGTATTTTAACTCTAATTTTTATTTTGTTTTTCAATCGTCCAATACTGATAACAAAAAATTCAAATGTAGATGTTGGTCCACGAAGACCAACCAATCTTCGCCGCTTCGAGAGGAAGCCGACAAATCCTATTGCACTGCCAGAGAACCAGGCAGCAAATATTCTCACTGACTTAGAGCACAACTTGGAAAGGTTGACTAGAGACATTCCAGAGACTACGATGGATGATATCCCTCTTCATCTCCAGAGGCATGTCACTGGTGTTCCTGGCTAGTTTCGGAGATACATGCGTAGAGTGGCGCGGGCGATATTATATTATCATGATCATCACCACGAATAGTGGATGATTATCCCAGACTATTGTATTTTTGTTTTTGTATCACTATCTTTTAGATCATAAGGTGTTTTAAACCTATGGTCCTAGACGATGTAATATTTTTTGAAACACAAACTCTATCTATGATATGACTACTTTTTCTGACTATCTTGTTCAACACATATCGAATGTTGTTTTTAATTTATTGTTTTGATGTCAAAAATGTATATTTATAACATTATTAGCTAATGCATCAACTAATGTATTTAAAATTCTTGGAATGTGTTGATATTCAATGTAATCAAATTGCCTCTCCAAGAGAAGAACCTTCAAAAAATAATCTTAGTAACACTGGATTTTTAATCGCATATACCTTGTTTAAATGTAATACAATGAGTTCTAAATCTAACCTACCGATCAACTTCCAAATGCGAAATGAAATGGCATCAGACAATAACTCAGTCACCGCGCTATATTCTACAACATTATTCATTGTTTGACCAAGGCTTACCCCATGCATAGAAACTAACTCATCGGTGGGTGAATAGATAACCCAGGCTGCAGAAGAGATATTTCGTGTACTATGAAATGCGCCATCAACAAAACCAATGTAAGCTTGAAGGGACGTCGACATCTGAAATATCAAGAGTATCAAGATAAGCAGGAATGGTAGTCAACGCAAACTTAAACTAGACACACTCATCTAGTCTAAAGCAACTAATCTTAGAAAAATAACTAATATATAGGTATGATCTTCACAAAAAAAATCAAGCATAATATCTCTTTAGATAAATCCCATTTCTGGGTTTATCTAAAGAGACCCCGTCATAATCAATCAAATCGTAAGCCCCTTTCGCAAGAACTTGCTTGACAATATAAGGACCATGCCACATGGGTTCGAATTTCCCAGCTCCTAGTTTATTGTTAGCTTGGTCATATACCAATACTAGATCACCTACTGAATAAATACGAGGTGTAACACTTCAGTCGTACTAATCTTTAATGCATTTTTAAGAATTCCGCTGCTAATGCAGTGGTGTGTTGAGTCTCATCTAATTGTGCTAAGTAAAAAAAACGTTTTTCCTCTTCAGAAGTGGCTGGTAATAACTCTATGGCTAATTGGAGTGACGGTATTTCATATTCAATTGGTAACATAGCTTCTAAACCATAGACCAGTTGAAAAGGAGTGAACCCCATTGCAGTTTTTGTTGAGGTTCGGTATGCACAAAGTGTTGAGAAAAACATAGTATGCCAATTCAATTTATGAATTCCGACTATCCTTTTAATCATAGTGGTCAAAACTTTATTAACAGCTTCAACCTGACCATGAGTCTATAGGTAATATGGAGTAAAATTATCATGGCACAGGTCAAGTTGGTCGGAAATTTCAGTCGTCATAATGTTTCGAAAATGACTCCCATGATCAGTAATGATAGCTTGGGGTACACCAAATCTTGCAATCACGTGATTGAATAAAAATGTAGCTTCAGTTTTTCCATCTGACACAAATGTAGGAATCGCCTCGGCCCATTTGGTAAAATAATCTACAACGAGAATAATATACCCATGCCCCCCGGCCGAGTGAGGGTTACATGTAATGAAATCAATGCCCCATTTTGCAAAAGGACTGGCAACAATAACAGGGTGAAGAGGAGATGGTGGTGCACGCATCTTCTGATCAAATATCTGATAGTTATGACATTTTCAGACTGCGATAATGCAATATTTGAATAATGATGGCCAAAAATAACCAGCGCGTAGTATCTTTTGGGTTGTGGCATACCTAGACATATGACCGCCACATGCTCCAGAATGGTAGTCATTCAAAACTCATTCAGCCTCTTCATGCGTCAAACATTGGAGAAATACAGAATCTGCATCACGATGATAAAGCGTGTCCCCAACAATATTGTATTGCTGAGATTGGTAACGGATCTTTCGTTGATGTGAACGTGAAAGTTCAAGCCAAAAAGTTTGGGTTTGGAGATAAATGTTGATATCTCCATACCAAGGATCTAACGTACTGATAAGAAATAGAGATTCATCAGCGATCGGATGCTCTACCATAATTTCTGTCTCAGTATTCGAGAAGTCACACATAAGTTCAAAAAACACCAGTGATTTCTTTGATTTTGATTTTTCAAATTCTAAATCAAACTCTTGAAGGATAACTATCCATTTAGAGTATTTACCCCCAAGCAATTGTTTAGTCAGAATATACATCATTGGGTTGCAATTAGAGATCACAGTTGTTTTTCGTAACAAAATGTAATGACGAAAACATTGGACAGCTTGAACTGCTACCAAGGCCAATTTCTCCACATGTGAGTATTTAATCTCTGTTGGATTTAGATTCTGACTGTGATAGTAAGCCACATGCTTGATGTGGAATTCATCTTCCTGAACTAATACCATTCCAATAGTGGAATCAGAGGCTGCTAAGTATAAAAAGTAATCCTGGCTGTAATTTGGTGGATGCAATAAAGGTGCATGGGTCAACACGTGTTTTAAAGCATCAAATGAGAGATCAGCGATCTCATCCCTAATAAAAGGAACATTCTATTTCAACAGCCCGGTAAAACCTTTGGTTAACTTAGTGTAGTTATGGATAAATCTACGTAGAAATTTTTCTTTCCCTTGCAAAATTTGGAGTTGGAAAAGTGTGGAAGGAGGAGGTAAATTGATAATAACCTCAACCTTCGAAGGGTCAACACGAATGCCTTCTTTCAAAATGATAAATCCCAGTAATCTACCAGATTGTACACAAAAAACACACTTGTGTGGATTCAAGCGAATCTTATAATACCTACATGTCATAAAAATCGCTCGTAAATGAGTAGGATGATCTTCCTTGTGTAATGAATGAGCAGGTAAATCATCGAGATAAGGTTGCACAATGCGTTTAATGTCATGAAAAGCATAGGAGATAGCCCTTTGAAAATTTTCCCCAACATTCTTCAATCCGAAAGGTAGTTTACAATAAGCAAATGTTCCCCAAGGACAAATGAATGTTGTTTTTGGTTGATCAACAGCGAGTATGTTGTTCTGATTGTATCTAGAAAATCCATTCATAAATGAATACATTTCATTTCCAGCACAATTGTCAATAATTTGATTGATATAAGGGGTTGGATAATTGTCTTTAGGACAAGCTTGGTTAATATCCCTATAGTCGACACACACGCGTATTGTTCCTTGTTTTTCAGTAACAGGAACAATATTAGATACCCAATCCCTTAACGGGATAGGATAAATAAAATCTGCTCTTAGTAATTTTTCAACTTCGGATTTGATAGTAGCAACTTTTCATGGATGTATCGGATGTAATTTTTGTCTGATGGGCTTAGCATCTGGGTAAGTTTTGATTTCATGAATGGAAATTTTGGGATCAATTCCTGGCATTTCTTCATAAGACCAGGAAAATATGTCTCGGAATTTTTGAAATAGGGCTTTATATGTAGCAATTTCATCTAATGTACAAGAAGCACCTATATGAATGTTTTCAATAATTCGTGGTTTTGCTGATATGTCAATGGGAACCATTGAAGAAATATTTCCCAAATTTACTTCAAAATCCAAATTTGTAACTGATATGGACTCTGGGGTTATTTTACATAATCAACTGTAAAAATAGATGAAAAATTATTTTTGAATCTATCAAGATTAGGTAAAAATGATGAATTATGATGAAGATCATCTCATGGTAAATCATCTATGGACAAGAATTCACGAATGCTTTCATCAGTATAAAACACTTCTGAAATAGAATCGGAAATTAATGTTATAGCTGAGCTTGATGGTGAAAATTATTCTTCATTGATCACATTCACTGCATCAGAATCAGTTGATGGCGGATTGGAAAATTACTTTACAGCTTGATATGCTATCTCAAAAGGATTCAAAGGCATCATGCCATTGAATGAATCTAATTCTGACTCTAAAGGCACTACCCAAGGATCATCAAATGGAATAGTGCTTAATTTAATCATATTGATATTAGCAATAGTACGTGGTACATTAAGCGGAGGCATAGAAAAAGTTCCCATTAAAGCATAATCTTTGATTAAGCCTACTCCTACATCCTCATAAGGGATAGTCGATTTTCCAATGTGCTGAATATTATCCGTAGAAGCTGGGTCAAACGAATAATATGAGAGTTGATCGATTTTCACAATCTTTCCTTGATGAGGAAACATGATTATTCGAAAAACAGATGACACGACAACAGTCATAGCATAAGACCAACTTTGAAGTAGAAGAAGGTTGTAATCTAGACGGGCGTCAACTACTTCCACATCTAAATTAACGGTTTTACCTTCAACCTCTATAGGTAGATCCTGCAAAATTCCAAAAGGATGGAATCCTCTTCCATCAAAAGCTTTGATGATTGTCATTGATTGGTTAAGGGTTGGATAACCAAGTGATTTCCAAAATTTTAATGACATGATATACGTATATGCTCCTTCATCAATAACAGTACGAAAGCAACGTCTGTTTTGGACTAGTACTGGAATTTGAAAAGCCATTTGATGAGGGAGACGTGGTGTAAAATTTTCTAAATCAAAGACCATGAGGTTCGAATATTGAAGATATATAGCTCCAATTGCTGATAAGAGTAATTTCCTTTGTGTTGGGCATGATTGCAACACTTCTAAGGCCGACATTGCTGAAGGAGATATTGCTAAATCTTCAACAATGTTGTAATTCTGAGCAGCTCTCGCATGTGGATTGAAAGTTGTTTTACAAAGTACACCTTTAGCAGGCGGTTTGATTACTAAATCAGGATTAGGTTTCTCGATATGAAGTGGATCAGAAATCGAAGGATATGTAACTGGTGAAGAATTATAATTTTCTACTTCCTTACTAGGAACATGATTTTTACTACTATAATCTTGTGATCGAGTCGCAACCATTACTTGAGACATCATAAAAATATCTGCTGATGTATTAGAAGAATATCCAATCATTTTGCTATCTTGAACTAGAAAATGATCTTTCAAGACAGCTGGGGTGGGTGAACCTTTGATGAACTTAGATACCTCAGTATTTAAAAAAAATATTTATTAGTCTTGGGTTTAAATCCAATAGTTAATGGTTTCTTTGTTCTTGTCTCAAACTTATTCAACCTTCCTCTTGCCTTTTCTACCCCTTATGCTTCCTGACATTTTATCTCCTTCCCCTTCTCTTCTCTCCCACCCATTGCATTCATCCTAAGCCCGTTGGTCCCCTCTCCTATTATCCTTTCGACCTCAAGGAGTGTCATAGCGGTTTTAGGGATGCCAGACACTAATCCATTTCTCCGTCTGATCCCATCCTCCACTCCTATTTATTTTATTGTCTTTGAGCCCACTGTTGAAGTCCCCTATTCTTTCCTTCTGTCCTTCGGGGAACTTCTAAATCCCCTCTCCTACCAGTCCTTAATTCCCCCTTGATGGTCTTGTCCTTATATGATCCCTTCATATTTTTTTATGCTAATTGATCCAGGTGGATATTGGTGGTCACCCACCTATTCCACTTGGGGCTCCACCATTGTCTATTTCAGTTTTTCAGTTTCGGCACAGTTTACTATTTTTAGCAGTTTTTCGGGTCCTAAACTTCTGGAGCTGTTTTGAGGCCCTAAACGACGTTTTTTGGGAAAACAAAGAGCAACATGGGTCCATGGACCGATGTTGCTCGTTCCAAATTTTTAGTCCTCGGATAGATCTTTCTAACGAGGTATGGTACGCGTCAAACGGAGATCGTATGCCAAAGTTACGCCCCTGGGAAGTTGAAACACCAATTTACCCAAACGGGGCCCATAGTTTTGGCGCTTCATCTCCTAGGGTTAGGGTTTTGGCCGTTTAGGATTTCCCATTGTTTCTAAATGATAAATAGGCCCTCGAGCCTCATTGTAACACAGTTCAGAGGCCTGTAGCCGCCACATCTCTTCTCAGAGATAGCTACCAGCGCCCTAGCTAGTTTTATTTCCATTCTGTCTGTAAGCAAATTTCAGTTCTTTGATATTAATGAATTGAAGTGTTATTTCCGCTGCATCTCTGTCTTTATGTTTACATGTTTATTCTGTTGCGTTCCTGCATAAATCCGGATCAGTGGTATCAGAGCGGTCTGCTTTTTCTCGATCCTTCTTTGCATGTCCCCAACGAGGTCGGGGTATAAGGAGCTAGGGCTCGATCTGGTGGAACCTTTGCAAGATCAGCCTCGCAAACCTCGACGGACGCCCATTGGGGACGAAAAGAAAGATGAGGGAGCAGGAGATCCTATCAAAATACTGCTCGAGGAGGCCCTCGAAAAACAAAGGA